>JAWWLR010000166.1:29481696-29523380 GCA_035041075.1 Acraspis erinacei | reverse complement strand
TCGTATCATAAATGAAACACTTAGCTTGAGATAGCGTGTATTTCTGAAACAGGATTTTTCTTTCGATCTCTCGAATAGCTTAATTGGGAAAGCACCCGACCGGCAATCGGAAGTTCTGTGGTTCGATTCTCAGTGGAGCGAAGATAAAAGATCTTCTTTCGGGAAAATATAGTTTTAATATTGTTCTTGTCTTCTAAAGCTAAATTAACTTAAGTCCCGTTGCATTGTTCAGGGGAGAGGAAAATTGCGAAAAACCACTAGAATGAAAATTTAGTCTCAGAAAGTAGTATAATGCTATTTCTAGACAATCTCGCTATCTATGTTGTTAAAAAAAAAAGAATGGTTCCTCATTATTTTAAGTTGTTTTAGATCTTAAGTTGTAAATTTACAAAATTAATTATGCAAATAAAAAATGTTGTACTGGTTTTAGAGTCATGCTTTTTCCTGAAAAATCGTGCTTTGGAGAAGAAAAAGATAAAATCGTAAACTTTCGATAAAAACTTAACTCGGTGTTTTTAATCTGAAATTTTTGTTACTTTAATGTTTTTGTTGAAATATTTTTTTAAGCAAAAGTCCTCTTGTTTGAATTCACCTGTTTTTTATTTTTTTTTTTAATCTAAATATTTTTTGGTTAAAACATCAACTCTAACATTTTTGATTGAAAATTCATCTTTTTTATGGAAAATTCATGCTTTCGAGTTAATAATAAATAAAACACTTGTTTGAAAATCAAACTTTTTTTTTAAAAATTCGACTTTTTTGGTGGATAATAAATCTTTTTGATTTAAAATTTAAATTTTGTTTGGTTACAATATCCACTATTACTTTTTCTTTTATAATCATCTGTTTAAACTAAAAATGTAAGCACTTGGTTAGAAGTAAATTCTTTGAAATTTCGATTTTTTGAATGCGACTGTTTTTTTATTTAGAATTAAAACCTGGTTGGTTGAAATATCAAGTATTACATTTTTTATAGAGAATTCATCTTTTCGGATAAAAAATTAAAATACTTTTGTAAAGGTTGGACAACTTGGTAACAAATTTAATTAGTTGATTATAGATTCACGATTCAATTTAATTAAAAATTCAGCTCTGTGGTTAGAAACTTAACTATATTTTTTAAATCTTTTAATTACTGAAATATTTTGTAAATCATTCATAATTTTTAGTTAGAAATCCGTCCCTTTGTCTGAAAACTGAACTTTAGAAAAAATTCTTCTTTTTGTTTCAGATTAATATTTTACTGAAAACTTAAACACAATTCACCAAAATTCACTAAATTATTTCAACGAATTTATACTTTACAAAAGTAAAAATTAATAAATTTATTAAAACTCATAAATTTGGTTAAAAATGCATCACTTTTGGTGGAAGATAAGTGTTCTTGAAAAATTTAAATTTTTTGTTAAGATTCAACTATGCCATGAGTTCCTTTTTTTATTGAAAATGTATCCCTTTGATTGAAAACTGAACAATTCTATTGTAAAATTTACAATTTCAAGTTGAAAATAATTCTTTTTTCCTGAAAAAATGTAGTATTTCATTTTTGGGCAAAAATTTATCTTTATTATTTGAAAATTCAACTATTTGTTTAAAAATTCGTCTTCTTTGGTAGAAAATTAATCTCGTTGGTCGCAATTTCATCTATTTTCTGGTGACAGTGAAACAGTTTGGCTGAATTATCCTGTTCTTTATTTGACATTAAAGACTTTTTTGGTTAAATTATGAACTATTACATTTTTGTTTGAGAATTAATGTTTCTCGGCTAAAAAATGAACTACTTGGTAAGAATATTATATGGCATATACTATTATGTTTTTATAACTTTATTATTATATATTCTTATAGAATTCCGTTGTCAGTCACTGAACAACTGTACCTGCGCAGTAAACGTATTCCATCTCACCGCGCACGTAGCGCATTTTTCCTGTTGTGTGTCTATTGCGTGGGTTACCCAGTGCTGTTTCTTATGATAATTTTATAATGATACTATAAAATTCCATATTTTTACAATAATATGAACTCTATATTTAAATTTTATAAACTTCTTGATACAAAAAAACAATCATGTTCTTAACGCTTGTGTTTCTTTTTCGGTATGTTTGTGAGGAATACAGCGGCTAACATAAGCGGAACACCCGTTATACTATCCCGCGGGAAGCTGGCAGCGTGCGTATCAATTTGTGGTATAAAAGGTTGCACTTGATGTATTTTTATTTATTGCCTACCATCGGACTGTGCAGTGTGCTTACCGTACCTACGACCATTCTCCACCCTTCGTACCCTGTTAAATCGCATTACTCAGATAAATTGTATTTCCAAGTTTTTTTCTCCCGAGGAATTGAAATGGAATCGTCGCGTACGACAATTTGTCCCGTCACCAACTTGTTTCTAATTCGATTTTTCAAAAAACCGTTTTACTACTTAGAATCGGATTTTCTTATAATTAAAAACATGGGCATTGCTTTAAAAACGTGTTGGGTAGGGAAAAAATGAAAGCCTACATTTTTAGTGACTATTCTATGCCACCTGGATAGAGAGAAATTCCTGATCAAATTTTGGCGAATTTGATTAAATAGTAGAAGGAGAGACAATTAATTGTTACAAAAAGAGATTCAAGGAAATAGATTATAAGTTAGATTGAAAAGTCTTTCAGATTTTATTTTCCGGCAATAGGATTTTTATACGATTTGTGAAAAATAATTAACAGTATGAGTAATAAAAAATTCATAAATCATGCTTATACGATTTCATCGAAAGTCGCTGAAAATATTACCTGCACAGAGAATGTCTTCTGTACCATTGCGCAGGTCACACGATGCACGTTATTGCCGTCGAGCGTCTATTGCGTCATTTACTTATTTCTTTTGCTTATGATTTCATTTTTTTCAATTGGAATTTCTAGATTGGAAATTTTCTTTAATCGATAAATGACAGTGGATTTATTTTCTTATCGAGATTATCTTCTAACTTTTTGTTTCAATAGGAAAAGCTATTCAATCTCCACCAATTAAACTTCATACCATATTACGTAATACGAGATTCAAAAAGATAATTTAGAAAGTCTTTAACGTGACTTTGATTTGAATGACATTTTAAGAGGTTTCAATTTTATATATTTTTCAATTGTAAACACTTATTGTCGAACCGAGACAGATTTTGAAGTGCCTTTAGAATTTTTTTTACGATGTAAAATTTTTTTTTAATTTAATTAAAAATGCGAATAATATAAAAACCTATTAGAAGGTTTAGAAGTGTATGGAGATTTCTTTTTTAATTAAAAAAAGTACGAACCATTTCAAAAAATATTTCGAAAGTTCAGAAGTTTTAAGAAGATCTGAAAATAATATAAAATATGACAAGATTTCATAAAATTGGTAACAAAATGTGGATGTTTGAAGATTTAAAAATCAAATGTAAAAGTGTTTTAACATTTTTTAAAGATTTCAAAAAAAAAGTCTGAAGATTTATAGGAAAGTCAAATGTTTTTTTATTTGAAAAAAAGATTTCTAATAGAAAGTTTAAAAATATTTTAAGAAATTACAAATTGTTTCCTATAATTTCCAAAAGAATATAAAAGATTATAAAGCAAAAATTTTTACTTTTGGAAATAATTTGAGTATTGTGTAAGCGATATTCAGAAGGTTTAGAGTTATATATAGGACGTTTTTAAATTATAAGGAAAAATTCGAATCATTTCTAAAAATATTTAGAAAAATTAGCTGTTTTTAAAAGACTAAAGTATATTTGTATATCTAAAGTTTTCAAAAATTTGGAAACTAAACGTTGATCATTGAAGATTTCTAACAAAAATTTTAATTTTTTTAAGAATTTTCAATGGTTTCATGAAAATAAAACTTTCTTCTTAAGATATGAGGGATGATTAAATATTCTTTTATTTGAAAAACTGATTTGAGAACAATTCAAAAGGATTACTAAAATCTTGAAAAAGAATTTTAAAAAAATTAAAGAAAACATTTTTAGATTTAGAAATAATTTTTGTAATTTCTAAGATATATTTAGAAGTTATAATATTTAAAAGGTTCAGAAATGTTGTGAAGAATAAAAAATAATTTTAAATATCAAAAGATGACAAAAAATTTGAAGCAAAATGTGCATCTCAACGATTTCGATATTTAAGAGAATTTTAGAAGTTTTAGAAAGGTTTAAAAATAATCTAAATCTTCCAAGGATTAAAAAAATAAATAAATAAATATAGACTTTTGCACATTTTAAACAAATAAATAAGATATAGTTTTATAATTTTTTAGTATAATTCAACAATTAGTGTCAACAACTAATTTCCTAAAAATACGTAAATAAAAATAACGACTGTCGTGTTAATAAAATTTGCGCAGGGAATTTTATATAAAATATATAATATATATCATATATATATATATATATCTGCTTTCCCCAAAAACTTAAACCATTGCTTGACCTCCCTTCTCCAATTTCTCCCTCATCTACTTCCACCTTTTCTGACTTCCTCCATGCTTCCTCTACCCCCCATCACTATCCATCATTTCCCATAGTTTTGCTCTCATTACTTTCTTAAATTACTCTCACTTTATTTCACACCACTTGTCCTACTTTCAATACTCTCACTTTCCTTTAAATCCCCTACTTTCTTTACTGGTCCGACCTTCATTTCTCCTTATTTCCCCTACTTAACTTCCTTAAATTTTCTTCAGCCCACGCTTAAACTATCGCTTCTTCACCGTTGCCCAACTTCTTCCTCATATTTTTTTCAACGCTCCTCAGTTCCCATATTTACCCTCCCCTGTATTGTCCATCACTGTTGCTAGTTAAGTTTCCTTTACTCCCTTACTCATACTCCCCCTACTTCCTACTATTTATTCTACTTCCCCTACCATCATTTCCCTTTACATCCCCTACTTTCCCTCTGATTTACCTCATTGACCCTACTTAACTACGTTCATGAACTCTCCCATCCCCTACCCCCCCCCCCAATATTTATATAATTTCCCCTACACTTGGACTTGTGAGTTAGGAGTCTAGAGGAAAGAGTTGTGAGTTAGGGGTTGTGATTTCGGAATTAGAGGAGCTAGATGAGTTAGAGAAGCTACGGAAGTTACAAGAGTTACAGGAAAACCAGGAGTTAGATGAGTTGTGGGAGTTACAGGAATTAGGATAGTTAGAAGAGTTTACGGGATTGGAGGAGTTGGAGGAATTACAGGAGTTAGAAGAGTTAGAATTGGGAGTTGTGAGTCAGGAGTTATAAGTGAGGGGTTGTGATTCAGGAGTTAGATGAGCTAGAAGAGGTAGAGGATCTACTAAAGTTGCAAGAGTAAGAGGAATTAGAATTTGGAGTTGGGATTTCAGGGTTACAATTTTGACTTGGAAGTTATGAGTTAGAGAAGCTAAGATTAAGATTTTGGGGGTTAGAAGTTAGGAGTTCCCCTCACTTCCCCTTATTTAAAAAATAAACGACGAACGGACACCCAAACAAAACTATAAATGTTTCTACCCGGGGCTATGAAACTCTAAAATTAAAAAACAGCAAAAGCTTATGTTAAATGAATTAATTCGTGCTGAAAGCAAGATGATATCTGATATTGACAACCAGGAAAAAAGCAGAACATTCGTAAGCGAAAATTAGCAGACACTCTAAAAAATAAATCCCACAAATTCGCATCAATATCCGCACACGTGGATTTGTTTTGCATCCGCCTGACTTCGCAACCTCTCGTCCGAAGAGCCGTCAATCGGATCCGCCAACACGAGTATCACTTACATGCAAATCCGAGGCTAAAATCCCCGTAGAGCCGACCAAAGCTAGTACGTTCCGATGGATGTGCAACCGTGCAAGAGTGTGTGTTAGAGAGAGAGAGGGAGAGAGAGAGAGAGAGAGAGAAATAGAGAGAGTGAGTCGATCGGTGGGCTCAGTCTCTCAGAGGGACCGAAATTGAAGGTAGGCAGAGGGTGAGAATGAGGGTGAGGATGAGGATGGTGATGGGTATCGGGAAGAGAACCGAATAGAGAGGAGAGGCGCGATGTATTAATTACCAGTATTGATGTCCATTTGCAGTGAATTGATGTGTGGTCAGTGTTGCATCACGCGCAGGGGTTCACCAGTTGAAACTATGCGTGTGTTGGTGAGAGGGATGAGCTAGCATGGAAACTCGGATGTGGTAGGATCAAGTATATACCTACGTGCAAGTGCAGGTACAGATTCCTACAAACATGTTTCTATCGTTCCTCTCTCGATTACAAATAACGTTTCGCAATGCCTCACGTGAAGCTCATTCGATATCCCACATCCTATCGATTTGGCTCGATACACGTCATCAATCCTTTCCCTGAAGGGAGGAACCAAAAGCAATTATTTTTTGACAGATTTGTTGACTTTTGAACAAAGAGATAACCTTTTAAACCAACTTGGAATGGAAGCTTCTAATGTGTCCCCTAAGGGTTTGCATTCTTCATTGTACCTTCTTCCCTATTTCTTGACACACCTCCCACACACTACTTGGTGGTGGGAGGGGGACCTACAGTTTAAGGTGGGTTCCGAACCACCAAGAGCAACAGCCTTGAGTACTTAGAGAACCTTTTTCCTATCTACGCTTTAGTCTCCACGACCATCGTCCCACTATAAGCTTTTAAACCAATAGTTGAATTTTCAAGCAAAATTAGGAACTATGAGCTAAAAATATTAATTCTCTACCAAAGAAGATTAATTTTCAACCAAACATATGAGTTGTTAACGAAGTAATTGAATTCACACCTTAAGGCGATGTGATGAGTGGGTCACGTCACTAGATTTCTACCTTACCAACATTTTTTTTTATTTTCTAACTTATGCAACAAAAAATTATTTACAAAATAGACTTTTTTATAATTATAAAAATTTAGGAACAGACCCACTTTCCTTAGTGTTTCTTATTCCAAATTTTTTATTTGATATGGCGCTTCGTGCGAAAATAAGTTAGGAAATAAATTTTTGTTCCGTAAAGTAGGAATCTGGCCACGTGACCAAACCATCACATGGCCTTAAAATGATAAACTCTTTACGAAAAATAGAATAGTTAAATATTGAGTTAAAAAATCATTTTTTAAAAAACAAAAAATAAATTTCAAACAAAAAACGATTATTTTTCAACAACATTGTCGAATGTTCAATTAAAACATGAACTATCAACTAAAATGAATAATTTTTTACCGAGGAGACGAGTTTTTGACCAAATATATGAATTTGCAATAGAGCAGCTGCATTTTGAACTAAAAAGGATAATGTGTAAACGAAATAGTTGGATTTTCAACTTCAAATTATTATTTTTAAATCAAAAATGTAATAGTTAAATTTTCATTTAAAAATTAATTATTAAAACAATTTTTTTAATAGTTAAATTTTCAAACAAACAGGGAAATATTTATGTAAAATAATGAATCTTCAATTGGGTTAGTTAACTTTTCAGTCAAAAAATAAATTTCTAACAAAATTAGAATATTTAGATTTTAGATAAAAATCGTTGAATTCAACTTAAAAAGATGAATTTTTATCGAAATAGTGCAATTTTGTACAAAATGGTTCATTTTTTAACAAAATTGATTCATTTTGAAGAAAAATTCTTCATTTTCTACAAAAAAATCCAACTAAATATTTACAAATTAAATGAATTTCCAACTGAGAAGAAATTTTTTTAAAAGAAAATACCTGAATTTAGAACCAAATAGGTGAATTTGCATAAAACAGATCAAATTATATAATCGAAAGTCAAATCCTGAAAATTTCATTTAAAAAAATAATTTGCAACCTAAACAGCGAGTTTTCAACACAATAGTTGAAAATTCAACCAAAGAAATTTAAAACTAAAATAAAAAATCATCAACAAAGAAAAACAAATTGTGGTATTTTCAACTAAAGCAAAAGATAAATTTATAATCGAAATTCAAGGCGGGAAAACGTCAGTTTAAAAAAACAATTGTTAACCAAAACAATGAATTTTACACACAACAGTTAAATTTGGTAAGAACATAGTTCAATTTTTGACTAATGAGATGAATTTTCTAGCAAAAAGATTAATTTTTTTAGCAAAATACGAATTTTGGACGAAATATATGTATTTTGAGTGAAGAAATTTAATTTTAGACTACAAAAAGATCAAATGTAAATAAAATAGATGAATTTTGAAATTGAAATGACACATTTTTTATCGAAAATGGAGTAATTAAATTTTCAGTAAAAAAATTAATTTGAAATGGTTAATTTATTAGAGGAAGCAGATTTTTATATTTATTTAAAACAATTCAACCGACAAAGAATGCATTTAAAAAAACTGGTTTAATATTCAACCAAAAAGACGAATTTGTAACAAAGAATTTAAATTTTGAAATAAATTTTTGCCGAAAATTTTTTTGGAAAAATTACCCGAATTTGCAACCAATTAGTTTAATTTTCAACCCATTAGTGTCCATTTTTCGCTGAGCTCGAATTTTTTTGAATGAGAGATAACATAATATGTTTTGCAACCAATGGTACTGACATAGTTTTTAGTTCAAAATGTAGATTTTGATTTTATGTACAATTTTCTTTTCTTTATTTTGTATTTATTGTTATTCATGTAGCACAAAGCAATTTAAACCAGATATTTCAAAACGAGCTGAATCTTCCATGAACACCTTTGTCTCTGGGATGCCGTAACATTTTATGCAGATGTGCTGAGAAATTTTATTTAAAAAAATAAAAAATTGAGCTTTTTCAAAAATGGCCACAGCAAACCTTATTTTAGCTTTAAATACTTGGGAGCCGGGGTATTTTAAGCCAGTTTTGATAGCAGATAAACGAATCTTAGATACCGATAAAAAAATGAATAGAGCTTGAAATTGAACAATATACTTATGGAGTATCAAACGATAGGAAACCTATCCGAAATTAAGGATACATTTGGAAATTGGTACAGGAATCATAGGAGGTGGTCAGACCATAAATAGAGCTGGAAACGGGATAGAATTCTTAAAGTGCATTTAAGGCCACTTTTGGGAGATATCACAGGAATTAAAGGACCTAATAGGCCATAAATAGAGCTAAAAAGTGGGTAGAATATCTATAGGTTGTATCAGACCTTTTTTGACTGATGGTACATCAATCGTAGGACCTGATGGACAATCGATCTGAATTAGGAGTATGATAACACTTATAGCATATTTGAGATCAGCTTTGAAACTTTTTTTAGGAATTACGGGACATGAAAGGCCATAAATAGGACTGTACATGGGAAAATATATAGTCTTCAAGGTCACTTTTGAAAGTTGTTAGAGAAACTTCAAACTTTCAATTTACAAGTATGGGATTGCATTTTGTCTCAACAAGAAAAACTTTGGACTTGCGTCCTATCCCAAGATGCTCGTAATACGAGAATTTTGCGATGCAGAAATGGTCGTTAAGATTTATGGCTGGCGTGGCATGGTCCTCAGGTCTTTAGCCGCTTATTAGCATGCGGTATATCATAGTGACCGGACCGCTAGGGTTCGCGACAATAATTAGATAGATACGGGACATAGGCGTAACACTGGGGTTCAGGGAGGGTATCTATACCATAGAAGGAGGTTGGGATCCAACCAGCTACAGTGTTGCGTCGTATGCAAATGATGACGTCACACAATGCAACACAACTCTCCACGACAAGCCAAGCCATGGACACCGTACAATCGTACATTCATCCAGATATGCTGTTCTATTCGATCTAGATGACATTGGGGTCAGGAATGCCTTCGCAGCACACGCATATCGAATATCCTAATTTTAAAGAATCAGTTCATGGAGAGGATGGATACAGTTGGGAAAGATAAGAGGCCAAAGATCAAAGTTTGGAAGGATGAAACATCGGAAGGTTGAAAGGTTGGAAGGATGAAAGCTCCCAGATCATGTGTCAGGCGATCAATGTTCAAATACAAAACATCAAAGGAAAAAAGTCAACGAAGAAGGAGAAAAGGTCATGCAATAGGTCAAAGGTGAAAGTTGAGAGTCCACATGAAGGTAGTTGACGTGCACCTAAAAAAGATTGTTTCATTGCATTCTTGAGCAGTCGTTCAAATCTCACCATTCCTACTACATTTCCTCTACTTCTCCATCTACGCATCCCTTCTCTTAATTCTCCCTTAATATCATCATCCCATCACTTCCCCGTAAACAAATACCTCCCATCTACCTCAAATCCCTTCTTCTTCTAATAAATATTCCTTCCTCTATGTTCTCTCACTTCTTTTTTATTCTTCCTCCGAAGCATCCGATTTTTTAATTTGCGTCACTTTTCCATCCTCTTACGAAATTTCCATAATTATTCTACTTTCATGAATTTCCCCTTTTCTATCCTATTTCCATTCCTCTACGTTTACTCACTTTCTCTATTCTCTTCCTCGCTCATAATTCCCCTCTTTATATTTCTCCTCCTGGTAAAAGGTACGACGCAGTCACTTCTTATGCAATCCCTCGCTTAGTGTACTTCTCCTCCCTCAATTCCTTATACTTCCTTCCACTCTATCCGCTTCTATCCGCTCTTAATTCCTTCACTTCATCTCCCGTCTTCTACTCACCTCTCTATTATCCTCTTATTTCCTTGCTATCCCTCTAATGTAATCACTTTCCCTCCCTGATCCCCTTATTTCTTTCGCTTCCCATTGCTCCTACCACTTTCTGCTGACCTTTCTCCCATCCCTCACTTCCTCGACACTTTACTACCTTCCACCTCACCAACATCCTATCACTTCCTCTCAATCTGATACTTCCCCCTGCCTTCACTTGTCCTCAGTTCTTTTTCTCTTAGCCTACATTCCACCTCTCCCTCTCCTTTCACTTTTCTTCCCATTTACTTCCTTCATTTATATCACTTCCCTTCCAATCTACGTCATTTCCCTACATCCTACCATTTCTCCTACTTTCCATAAATCACCTCCTTCCACTACATTTTCCCACTGCCCATATTCCCCTACTCTCCACTCACTCCCTATTTCAGGAGAAAAGTACAAATTAAAAAAAAATAACTTGTGGTCCAGAGCCTCCGAACATTATCAATTGTGTGTGTGTGTAAAATTGAGAAATGAATTAGGTAAAGGCAGTAA
Organism: Acraspis erinacei; assembly: GCA_035041075.1. Classification (NCBI taxonomy): domain Eukaryota; kingdom Metazoa; phylum Arthropoda; class Insecta; order Hymenoptera; family Cynipidae; genus Acraspis; species Acraspis erinacei. The sequence goes on along the minus strand of JAWWLR010000166.1, from coordinate 29,512,298 downwards.
ATGTAACAATCAAGTAATGTTAGGCATTATTGCAAATAATTAAAAAACTAATTTCATTCAGATAACTATACCTTGATTGTTAATTATATTCAAATGAAGATTAAAGTATTTTTATGGAAGTGGTTTTAATGTGGAAATTGAATTTTTTTATTGGATGTTCAAATTTTAAATTATTGTTTGAACATTGATCGTTTATAGATACACATCCAACAATTTATTAGAAAAATTTATGTGGCTTGTCGCGATTTCTTTTTAGCATCTTAATCTTTTTGAATAAAAATTATTCAACTTGGGGGTGTAAAAAAACAATTTTTCAACTGTAAATTTCACTATTCCATTTTTGTTAAAAAATCGTGTTTGGTTTAAAATTCTACCGTTTTGTTAAAACTTGGTAATTTTGTAACTAATATTCTATCTTTTGTAGAAAATTTAAATAGTTGCTGAAAAACGAACGTTTTGGTTGGAAATTCATATGTTTAGGTTGAAAATTCGTTTTCTTTTTATTTGGTTTAAAAATCGATCTTTTTGGGTAGAAAAAACTGCTTGGATAAAAATCAATCTGTTTTTGTTATGGATTCAACAACTTTCTTGAAAAATCATTTTTTGAAGGTTCACCATTTCAGTGGAAAGTTCGACTGTTTTCTTAAAAATTTATTTATTTTGTTGAATGTTTAAATGTTTAACTGTTTTTTTAACATTCGTCTTTTTCAATAGAAAATCATCTTTTGGATTAAAAATTCATATATTGCTTTTCTTATTAAAAATTTAATTATTTTATTGCAAAATTAACTTTTTTTAAATGTAATTTTTTTGTAAGGAAAATTAACTGCTATGTTGAGAATTGATCTTTTAGGATTAGAAATTTATATCTTTTTGGTAAAAAAAATTTTAGTCAAGAATTCAACTACCTTCAAGAAAATTCGTCTTTTTGGCTTACAAATGCGACTACTGGGTTGAAGACTGGACTGTTTTTTGTTGAATTTAATTCTTTTTTGTTTAAACATGGTTTAAACTTGTTTAAACATGTTTAAGCTTGGTTCAAAATCCGTTCTTGTCGGTTGAATAATTAATTATTTGGTTAAACAATTATCGTTATTTGTTAAAAATTATTCATTACAGGCTAAAAAGTCGTATGTTTCTTTAAAAATGTGGCTCCTTAGCTTGAAGACTCATCTGCTTCGCTGCCAATTGATCCTTTTTGGCAGAAAATTAATTTTTGTTCCGATAAAAATTTTACTATTCTGTTGAAAATGAAATATGTTTTTATTTGAAGTATTATTTATTTCATATTAAATTAAAGGCAGTAACTATACATTCATTTTGTTTTATAGAATTTATTTCCGTCTTATTCCCCTATTCTTGTGCAGAATCACCCAATTTTGCCTGTTTTGAGAACATTTTTCACTGAGAAATGTGTTGAAACATTATATTTGCATCTTTTTTGAAAATTCGTAATAGCGACGTCATTCGAGGTGGACCAAGCTTTAAGGCGTTTCCTAGGACTTGATTTTTAGTCCATTCATTAGAAATGACAAATTTTCTCCTATAATTCTAAAATGCTTGATTTCATATTTTTATTACATCGTCTTAAGGGCTAAATATAATCCCACAAAGATGGGTTTTTCGAAAAATAGTCTCGTTCTATTTTTTTTTAAATTGAAAATATGAACCATTTTTTGCGCCTGGGTGGAAGCAAACCGCCACCGTGAGTTAACCCATGGTGAACTCAAGATAGGCGCCATCGGTTCACCATAGGTCCACTTACGGTGGCGGTTTGCTCCCTTCCAGGTGAATAAAATGCCTCATATTTTAAATGATTAAAAAAAACAACATCACAATATAACATCAAACAGTTCATACTTGAAATCTCGGATCGAATAACCGGGCGAGTGTTCGACCGGTTATTCAATTCAATTATTGAATTTTAGGAGAAAAGTTGTCATTTTTAATATGTGGACAAAAAATCAAGCTCTAGTAAGCGCCTTCATGTGACGATCTGTGACGAAAGTCTGTCCGGGCTAAAAAAATCCTAAAAATGATGTTTTAAATTTTTTTTATTTGAAGAAAAGTTCAATATTTGGTGAAGGAATATGACGAGCATTAGTTTGGGTGTTGTGGTACTCTCCACGGGTGGCAAGAGAAGGGAATGAAACGCTTGCACGGAAAATCAGAGACAGATAGGTGGAGATCTTACCGCAATGACGTGTGGTCGAATCGGTCCGATGAAATGACGGATTCTGCGAGTGACATTCGATATCACGTTCGTGGCTGGTGGAATGGTAAACGCAATGGAAACGCTTAATCAGATGTAGGAGGAAATCCGGATAATCGTCACTCAGCTTCTCGAGTTCGCAGACAAGGGGGAGTACACGTTTGCTCTATAAAACTTTTATCTTATTTTCCCAGTTCCCTCCTTCAATACGATTGCTAAAATTAAACCCCTTCTATTCAAAAGTAAGAAGAGCGGAGAAACTGCAAGGTAGTTCTTGTCATTTTTATGGAAACTTTTATTGTCTAACGGACACTGTTCAAAATGTTTGGATGTGTACAACACTTCTACCAGACTTCTAAAATGCAAGCGTAAGGTAAAAATGCAAACATGGTATTCGAATGACAAAATTGCAATACATGTATTGCAAGTTTTGTAAATCGTAAAGTCACTGTCCAGTACTCTATTACACGTATTAAAGTTTTTGTAATACGAAAATTGTACACAAGGAAATCACGGAATTAATGGATGTCAAGGAATTCACGGAATTCACCGAATTTAACGAATTCCCGGAATTCACGATATTCATAAAATTCGCGGAATTCATGAAACGCAGGAATTCACGAAACCTATGCAATTGGCGGAATTCATTAAATTCGCAGATGCTGCAGAATTCTCAAAATTCATGGAATTATAGAAACTCTCGAAATTTATGGAATTCACAAAATTCATGGAATTCGAGGACTTAAAAGAATTCACGAAAATCACGGAATTCATGGAATTTAAAGAACTTGCGAAATTCGTGAAATTTATGGAATTCATGGAATAGAAGAAATTTGCGCAATTTGTAGAATCAGGAAATTCATGGAATTTACGGAATTAACGGAATTCGCTTAATTTAGGGATTTCAAGGCATTCATTGAGCTCACGGAATTCGCGGAATTTACTGTAATGAGGGAATTTACGGAATTCAAGGAATTTACCGAATTCATGTAACGCCCGCAATTTAAAAAATGCACGCAATTCACGGAATACGCAGAAATCTTGGAAATGTAGGTATTCAAAAAATTCATGCAATTCAAGGACTTAAAGTAATTCAAGAAAATCGCGGAATTCATTGAATTTAGTGAATTTCCGAAATTCGCGGAATTTTTGTAGAATTCATGGAATTGAAGAAATTCACGGAATTTGTAGAATCACGAAATTCATGGAATTTACGGTATTCGCTTAATTTAGGGAATTCAGGGCATTCATTAAACTCACATAATTCACGTAATTAAGTGTAATCGGGGAATTTATGAAATTCAAGGAATTTACCGAATTCCAGTAACGCCCAAAATTTTAAAAATGCATGCAATTCGCGGAATTCCCAGAAATCATGGAAATGTAGGAATTCACGAAATTTAGGGAATTTCTAAAATTCATGAAATTCAAGGAATTAGCGAAATTCACGGAATTCATGGAATTACGTAATTCATGGGATTCATAGGATTTGCGGAATTCAAGGAACTTGCGGAATTTATTGAATTCACGGAATTCAAGGAATTCATGGGATTCGCGAAATTCAAGGAATGTCCCGAATTCATGGTATTCGTAGAATTCATGAAATTTGCGGCATTAATGAAGTAGAAGGAATTCAATGAAGTCCTTGTATTCACGGAATTCACGGAATTCATGGAATTCACGGAATTCATGGAATTCATGAAATTAAAGGAATGTACGAAATTCATGTCATTTGTGGAATTCATGGAATTCGTGGAATTAATAGAATCGAAGGAATTCAATGAATTCACGGAATTTAAAAAATTTATGGAATTTATGGAATTCAAGAAATTCCTAGTAGTCCATGAATCCCTTGAATTGCTTGAGTTTTCGGAATTACATGAATTACGTCTTTGGATTCCGTAAATACGTTAAATTCCTTGATTTCCGTTAATTTCTTGGATTCCGTGAATTCTGTAAATTCCGTGAACACCCAAATTTTTTCGAATTCCGTGAATTCCGTGAATGTATATGTACTCTTTCAATTCTGTGAATTCCATAAATTGTTTTGAATTTATTGAATTCTGTAAATTCCGTAAATTCCTCAAATTCCATGAATTCTCTAAATCTGATGAATTCCTCGAATTCCGTGAATTCCATACATTCAGCTAATTCTATGAAATTCGTCAATTCCAGTCGATATATGAATTTCTTGAATTCCTTAAATTCTGTGAATTCCACGAATTCCTTAAATTGTATGAATTCCTTGAATTCTATAAATACGCGCGTTATATACTATACGTTAACAAAAGTTTTTTTACAGTCAGCAAAATATTTTTTTGAAAGGAACAAGTCTTCTGAGAAACGATTTACATTTTTTTAATTGATCTCTTTAACAGTTGTAGAGTTCATGGCTACTGGACTTGTATTATAAAATTCCAAAACATGCGTGGTACTATACCTATGCCAGAATTTGAAAACTGAAACATTATGTATTGCAGCGTTTACTAGCGTTTCCGAAATAAGCTTCCAATACATGTAGTGAAAGTTTCCAACAGAAATTTTTAACATTGCGAGTACAACATGAACTTTTAGAAAACTACTAAAAACATGGGATTTGGGTGGAGTTCCACCCGTACTTTCTTGTTGTTGGGTTAAATAAAGACCTTGGATTTACGGTTTCGCAGCCTTAAAAAGAAACCCTCATAGTTTTGGTCTTATTTCGGGATTATTCTCTTCTAAAATATTCCTTAGTGGTTGGCTTTACGCTAAAAATCAGAACGTTGGCTACATGCGTGTGGAACTGTTAAAGGGAGCCAAACTTTATCCTCGCAAAGAGCGTGAAAGAAGGGCTGCCAACTTATAAAATGAATGTGCTCAAGTTTCTCGAAACTATTGGTAACGTAGGTCATCGAAGATAATGATGCACTCAAGCCGCAGATTCAAACGTTTTATTTTTTTAAAGTTTGAAGTGGAAACAAGACAGTAAAATCTTTTAAGTTATGTTCGCTTTGTTTGAATATATTTAAAAAATGTAAATGTTAACTATCTGGTTTGTCTGAACAATAAGTTTTGCTTAATAGCTGATTCGATCAGCTGGAGTAAATCCATGTTGTAAGTTGGCAACCCTTCTTTCACGCTCTTTCCGAAGCGAAAGTTTTGCTAGCATCACCAGTTCCACGCACGTCGTTGTTAAGCTGCCCAATGACCAAGAATCATCAACGTTTGGAAAAGAAACATGTATGAGTGTTTAGAATATTTTCCTTTTTTTTTGGTAGAAATAATTTAAGGACAATTATTCTTGGATGCATGCCCCTTCCTTGATAAATACCATTACTCTATTCATAGTTGTCAAAGATGGATCTAGCGATCGTGGTCAGCTGTCACTAGTCGGATGATTAGGCGTTTGCCGTAGTTCGATAGAACATTCCTTCGTACTCTCGAGGTAATATTGATTAACGGAGCAAGGTCCTAGCTGGAAGCCTAATCCGACTGGGCCATAAACAGATCAAGTCCAGACTAAATCCGGCGCAAATTGTTACTAATTCGCATCTTAATAATGACCGCGTCAGAAGCGTCACCGTATCTCAGAACGTGGCAAATTAGCCGCTATGACAAATGACACTCGACGTACACGTGCATCGGGCTACCCCAAGAGCGTTTTGATGTGTGTAACTGTGTACTTCCATATGTAGATGTGGGCCTTCACGTGTATTTGTAGGAGGATGGGTGGTTAGGTATGAATCCTCCGGACATACCGCAGCCAAGCCAGCGATACGGCTGCCTATTCAACATGTGCAACCGTCAACGTGCTCAGATACAATCAATCAAATCAATTAATGATTCAATTGTCCGATCGCACCGGGGCACGTGATTGTCCTGCGAATCAGAGGAGCTTTACTCCAGCTTCATCTCACCACCTCGATTGTTACTCAGTATTGTCAGAATATAATTAGGGATTATTAATACGTCCATCCCCAGTTGGATCCCCAGATGAAAATCATTTAGTGAAAAAATACACGTTGAAATCCATGTGGAATTCCACGTTAAATTTGTGGGGTAAATTGAAACTATCATTGAATTCCAGGTGGAGTTCCTCATGGAAAGTTTAGAATAATTTTCAATTGTTTTTGACAGGGAACTCTAAACGGATTTCCACGTGAATTTTTGCTTCTGGCTCACTAAAATATTTAGAAATCTATTAGAGAAATATTAGGGGACTTCAATTCATTAAATTCATGAAAAATCAAAAATCCCTAAAAATTTTTTGCAATTCTGTGAAAGCTTTGGAAACCGGTTGAAATCTCTAAAATCCCTTATCATACTTTCAAGTCAAGGGAAATTCCATCTAAAATCTAAAAACCTTTGAAATCTGTGGGAATCTTTCAAAATCTTTTGAAATTCCTTAAAAATTTTGAAAGGCTATTAAAATTTCTCAAAACCTATTAAAATCCCTAAATGATATTCGAGAAATATAATTGGGAATCTTTTGAAATCTCTTAAAATCCTTTGAAATTCCGTGAAATTATCCAACCCTTTTTAATCTCTTAAAATCCATGAATATCTGTTAAGATCATTAGAAATGTTTTTGAATCCCCTAAAATGTCTTAAAATCTTTGAAATTTCTTTATCTCTTGCAAATCCTTGGGAATTTTTTCAAATCTCTAAAAATTCCTGAACTTAATACAAAATTCCATAAAATCTTATAAAAGCCATTTCAATTCTTTAAAATCCTCTATAATAATCACAAATTCTTAAAAATCCCAATTGAATCTTCTGTAATTTTACGTAGACCTCTAAAATCTTTAGATAAGCTTTGGAATAATTTAAAATCTCTTAAAATTCGTTGAAATCCTTTGAAATCATTAAAACCCCTCTAAATCTTTTAAAAGGCTTAAGAATTCCTCAAGATAATTTAAAATCTTCGGAAATCTTTTGACACTCATTCAAATCCGTTGAAATTTTTCAGATTTTTCAAAATCTTAAAAATCCATGGAAAAATTTTCGACTCCAAAAATCCTTTAACATATTTTAGAAGTCATTCAAATATTTTCTGAGCTATTCAATTTATTTTAAATCCTTTAGAATATCAGCTAAATATACTTTGAAATCTTTTGAAATCCCTTAAAATCCCATGCAATCATCGAGAACCCTCTAAATTTCTTAAAATTTGTAAGTCTTTTGAAATCGTTAAATTCCACGAAAATCTTTCTGAATCTCTTAAAATGCCTCCAAATATTTTTGAATATATTAAAACCTTTTAAAAGCCATATAAATTTTTGTGGAAAACCCTTCCAAATCTTTTAAATATTCGGAAATCTCTCAAGATCCTCTAAAAACCGTAAATATACTTTTAAAACTTTTAAAATATTTTAAAATCTTTAAAAATCCTATGAAATTGTCAAAAATTCTTTAAATATGTTGAAAACCCTAAAAATATTTTAAGATAATTTAAGAATTGTAAAGTCTTTGGAACACTTTCAAATTTTTGAACGATTTTAAACTCTTTAAATTCCACGGGAATTTTTCTGAATCCTTTGAAATGCCTGAAATTATTTTAAATATGCGGAAATCTTTTGAAAATTCTCTAAATCTTCTGAAAGCTTCTAAAATCCGTAAATATAATTTGAAATCTTTTGAAATCTCTTAAAATCCTTTAAAATTCGTAAAAATCTTTTAAGATTCTTTAGAACTTTTCAAATTCTTGGAAACCTCTTCAAATCTTTCAAATATCTTTAAATATTTTATTTCCGCGGGAATCTTTCTGAAATTTCTTTAAATCTTTTGAAATCTTATGAAAATCTCTAAAATCCCTTAACATTTTTTATAAACCTATAACTTCTGATCGATTTATAAAAAATCGCTTAATGTTCCTTAAAATTGTTTGAAAAAGCCGCGAAACTGGTTCTTAATGCCTTAAAATTTCTTTAAAGTATTTTTTATTTTCTTTTTATTTTCTTGAAATTCTCTAAACTAGTATAAAATATTTCTTGACATCTTCTCAGTCGTTTAAAATTTATTAAACCTGTTGTAATCCTTTGGAGTCGTTTACCATAACACTTTTGGAATTTCTTGACATTTCTTGAAATATGTTGAAATGTTTTAAATCACCGGAAATCAATGAAATCTTTTGAAATATTTTATAACCTTTTAAAATCCAATGAAATCATCTACGTCTCTTCAAGTCTCTTAAAATCCGTGAAAATTCATTTAAATTATTCAACTTCTTTAAAAATGTTTTGAAATTCTATTAAAGGCCCATAAAATCTTTTAAAATTCATGAAAATACTTCGGAATATTTTTAAATCCTTTAAAATTCTTCGAAAGTGCTTCATCTCGTTTAAAATAATTTTGTTGTTAATGCGAATAATTGGAACAAATCATTTTTAAAGAACCAGAAAAAAATCTTTCTCTTTACGGATTTGAATCGGAAACGCCAATATCCATGAGTGAAGCATTAATAAATTAGGTAACCGAGTCCTGAAAAGATCGTTTCTTGTTATTAATAGTTTGTTTAAACAAGAAAAAATCTGCCTAGACCGGGATTTGAACTAGGAACACCTCTATCCAATAGTGTAGCGTTCACCAGTTATGCTTGAATGTTTAACGCTCCAGTCATGAATAGTCGAATTCTCGGTTCAAATCCGGGCTGCGACAGATTTTTTTTGTTCTTCAAAAATTAATTGTCCGAAGTAATCGTTTAACATCAAATTTTGCATTAGCTGATAATTCTACCTTATTGCCCATTCCAAGAAATAACATTTCCAATATTCTTTTATCTATAAATTGGACTATAACAATTCAAGAGAGGAACTCAGAAAGCAGGTTGAGAATTCTCCTGTTCAGGTTTTGTTTCAAAAAGGAGGGGTTGGGGGTGGTGTGAGTGTACCCATTGGCTAGTTCCAAGGGGTGGCATTATATTGCGGCTTGTCTCGCTTCAGAAACTTTGCACTGTGGTCGCCTCAACCGCACCGACACAGGGTTGAAGGAGGGTGGACCGGAGCCTAGAGGAAGGGGTGCTGGACTCTGAATACGACCATTCTTTACGACCACCCCTCGCAAAGATCGCCGGCTCTGGCGATATTTACTCAGCAACACTGACCTGCGTTTCGCAAGGGTGGAAAAGATAGGCATGTCAGATAAAAAATACTAACAAGGCAGCAAAAACCACTTCGGTTTTTCATTTTATCGTCCCACGAATTTTGTTACCATCAACCTCGTTTCATTTATTAGTCTGGGAGTAAAAGATTTTTTTTATTTCCGGCTGGCTATTGCTAAGGTTATATAAAGTGTTTTTATTTTCAATTCAAGATATTAAAATATCGGACTTTAAAGCCCAGAATGCTCTCAAACCAGAGGAAATAGGGTCATTTAAAAAAGGGATTAAAATGCAAGCAATTTTTAGCAATAATAAATTAAGTTTTTCAAGCCCAAAAGAATTCCTTTTTTATAAGATAGTTAAATTTTCATACTTAAAAAGTTGAAATAATAATTATATTAATGTTTAACCTATTTTTTATATTTTTAAGCCAAAAACCCGACTTTTTTACTAAGCAGCTGATTTTGTAACCAAATAAGATAAATTTTCACCCAAAAATGTAATAGTTGATATTTCAACGAAGACAGATTTGAATTCTTTTAAAATATTATAGTTTATGAATTGTGAACCTAACAGTTGCACGTTCAATTAGGGAAGATAAATTTTTAAACAAAAATATTCAAAAAGGAATTTTCTGTATAAAATAGTTCAATTTTTATTCCGAAAATACGGAAAATTGAAACAAAAAAGATAATTTTTTCAGCAAATACGTTAATTTGAAAGAAAAACTAAATCAATTTTTACGCTGAAAAATATAAATATTAAAGAGAGTTGTTGAACTTTCAAATAAGGAGTTGAATTTTCAATCTGAGAAATGAATTTTCGACAAAAATTATAATTGTTTATATAGCAAGTATTTAAATTTTAAGTGCTTAAATCCTTAACCAAAAAGAAGAAATTTTAACATAAAATATAAATTTATTACTAAGAATATAAATGTTTCACTAAGAAAAATACATTTTTAACCAAAAAGTATATTTTTCATCTCGAAAATATCATGTTTCAACCAAGAATTTAATTCTCTAAGACATAGTTACACTTTTCGACCAATAATTGAATTTTTAAACAAGCAGTAAAATTTGAAATAAAAAACATAAACTATCCAAAAAAAGTTAATGCGCAACTAATTTGTTGGATTTTTAATCCAAAAATATCAATTTTTTACCAAACGAAACAGTCATTTTTAATCCAAAAATGATTAATTAAAAAAGAAGTCAATTTTATACAAATTAATTGTATTTAAAAACCGATTTCTCAATTAAATAAGATGAATTTTCAACAAAAATGTAAAAGTTAATGTTTCAAAACAAAAAATTTATTTGAAATAAAAACTCAGTCAGTTTAAAAAGTCAGTCAAAAAGAGACAAATTGTTAACAAAATACAAGAATTTTATAACTAATAGTGAAATTTTTATGTAGAAAAGATTAATTTTAGAAAAAAATGAGCAAAAATGATGAATCTAAGAGATAAACGAATTTCATCAAGACTTGAAATTTAAATAAAGTAGTTGAACTAACAACAAAAAAAGAACCATTTTTAAACAATAACATTAATTTTCTGCCGAAAAAGAAAAATTTTTAAGCAAGTAATTGATTTTTCAAATATAGATATCAGTTTCCAAATTAATTTCAACCGAATACTTGGATTTTTAAATAAATTGGATAATATTTTAGCCGAAAATAAGTAGTTAAATTTTTAGTTCAAAATTTAATTTCTAATCAAACGTGAAACGAATATAAAAAAAAACAGTTCAATTTGAAAACGAAGCACAGGAATATTTAACCAAGGAAAAGAGTTTTTAACAAATTAATTCGAGGTTCAAACAAGCAATTAATTTTTTACCATAAAAGATGACTTTTTACCAAAATAGTTGCATTTTCGACAAAAGAATTGAACTTTCAACCAAACAATAGCTTTTTTAACCGAAGTAGAGGAATTCTAAAACAAGGATATAATATTAGAATTTTCAACCAAAAATAGCTAGATTTTCTTATTGGACTTTATCAATTCAATTGAAAAAAAAAACTATAAATAGGGGAAGTTTTTTTAAACAGGGCGGGGGAGACGATTTCTTAAAAAGGGCGGGGGCGTGAAAATACAGATGTTTAATAGTTTGATGTCTGCAATATTAAATTTATTTTCCAACTCATTAATTTATTAGTGAACTATATCGTTGCAGGGATATCTTTAGCAAAATTCGCCATTTTTTTTAAATTTATCATCAGGGAACGTACTGAACTTTATCTAAGTTCGCAACGTTACTTGCACTGACCCCCTTGCCACTATCCAACCTTTGTTATCAATCGTCATTTTTTCCTCCTTCTCCCTCAAATTAGTAACCGGTTTTATGGACGAACACTGACATTTTTTTGCAATCACCTTGGAATTAGTTGCAATCACCTCGCAATCACTTGCAACCACCTTGCAATAAGATGCAATTACTTGAAATCATCTTTCATTTTTATCAGTTGCAATCACATTTCAAGCAGTGGCAGTCACTTGAAATAACTTTACAATCAATAGAAATCAGTAGAAATCAGTTGCAGTCACATTTCAGTCAGTTAGAATCATTTGCAATCAGTTTGCAATGACTGGCAAGCAGTTGCAATCACTCTCAATCACCATTCCATCAGTTGCAATCGCTTGAATCACCTAGCCATCAGTTGCCATCACTTGCCATCACCTAGCCATCAGTTGCAATCGCTTGAACTCGCTTGAAATAACCTTACACTCAGTTGCAATCACTTGCAATCACCTAACAATCAGTTGCAATCAATCAAAATCACATTGTAATCACTTGTAATAATCTTCAATTTGCTCATTTCTATAAATCATGATAATAATGGTAATTAACATAGATGAAGGTACATCTTTGATGACTATTTTTTTAAACTAAGTGGACAATGAGAAATTAGGGTGAAAGAGCGAGCAGTGTGGAGATGGATCGAGGTTGAGGGTGGGTTGAGGGTTCATGTTTCTGCCCCAATGTCGCACAATAAGCTAGCTACCCTCGACAGCGTCCATAGGACTGGACTCTGCATTGTCTAAGTTGAATGGGGCCTTGCAAGATTTATTTCGTATATTTCACTTGCCGTTTCAATGGCGATAGCAGGCAAAGCTACGTAGTCACAGGGCACTCCGACTGTCGTTGCGGCCTTCAGGCGCCTCTGGTCGCAAACTTTGACAACTGACTTCTCTCATGCCATTCGCCTTCGCAAACAGGCAGAGAACTCGAATAATGTGCCAAAAATGCACAACGTGAGCTCAAACATTTAGAAAAAAAATTCTTGGCAAAAAAAAACTGGTTTCTAGGATACAGATCAAAATTTGGTTGAATCAGGAAGTTTTGGGTAATTCAGCCAAATATTTGATTTAACCACCCAAATGATTTCGTTGAATCAACTAAAGAAGGACTGGGGTTTATATTAGAACCTATTTTGGTTCCTAAGGACATGGAAGAAAAAGGAAACTTTTTTTCTGAAAAGGAATCCCAAATAAGGAATTTGTTCCAAGGGAGACTCCAGGTCGGTGTCCAAAGGAACCCAATCTTGATAGTCTTTTTCCAAAGAATATTTTTTTTGCATTGTCTGCTTCGAAATTTCATGTAGCAACACAAATTTTACGTTAAATCCCTAAGTTACGAACTCCACTATGCAAGCGGTTGGTTTGTGATCTCGCCTTCATTGTGTTCTATTCAAGAGTTTCCAAAGAAACCCTTTTGGGTCTCCACAGGTTTCTATTGGAGTTCAAGTTCTAAAACTTATCAATTGTTATATCAACTTTAGTGAATCTCTATTTTCTTATACATATAAACTGCAATTTCTGCAATTTTCGTTGAATGAATTTTTTTGTGAATGTAATTATTTTTTCACGCAAATTATATTTAGTTTGAAATTTTTTTCTTTGTTCACAAAAATGTTTTTCTTACCTCAAAACTAGATTTTTTTAAATCCGTCGCCTTGGTTTTAAAACTCATCTCTTTTAGCAGATGTGTGAAATTCTCTGGCTAAAAATTCAAGTGTTTAGTTAAAAAATAATCTTTTTTGGTTAAGGATTTAACTATTTTGTCAAATATTCATCTGGTTTATCATTGATAATTCATATTCTTAGGTTAAAAATCCAACTAGTTATTTAAAAGTTAAATTACTTTATTAAAAATTAATTTTTTTAGTGTAAGATTCATGATATTAGATGAAAATTCATCTTTTTGGGTGACAATTTAACTATTTTGTGAATAGTTGTTCTTTTTTGCGGAAAACTAATTTTTTTCGATAAAAATCCATATATTTACTTAAAAATTAACCCTTGCGGTTAAAAATTCAAATTTTCAAGTTAAAAAATTAAACTCTTTTGTAGAAAATTCGTCTCTTTTGGAAAACATTTCCTCTCTTCTGGTAAAAAATGGAAGTAGTTGAAAATTCTTCTTTTTTTGGACAAATTGAAATTTTTGTGATTTAAAATAAAAAACTTTGTTCTTAAAATATCAATTACAACAACTTCTCGGTTTCAAACCAGTATCGGGGATTGCCTGCAAATAGCCTTGGCCACAAATCGGGGGAATCTAAACGTAAATAGTCAAGGCCACCTGAACAGTTTTAAATTAAATGCGTAATATTGCGCAATGTACGCGAGTGAGCACCCGCGCACTGCGCCTTTTCGTTATGCTGCTGGCCAACAGGTCTAAGAAGTCGGAGACCGGGAGTACAGAAACCAATAGTTTGGTGTATGCATTACATTTTTCTTAAAAAATTATTTTTTTATAATTTCACTGTTTGGTTGAAACTTAACTTTTTCGTTGAAAAATGTTCTTTTTGTGTATTTAAAATCGTAACAAAACTTTTCGAATTTTTTGATGAAGTATACAAATTTTGTTATTAAATCTATAAAACTAGCTTCATAACCTCAAAAGCAAATAAACTTAAATAATATTTATTCGAATTTTTTATTTTATACTAAAAGAAATTTTCCCCTCAAATCAGGAAACTACGTTACGTGATACCTTCTTCTGTAATTCGGACATGAAAGCAAAATTTTGAGCTAAAATATAAATATTATTAAAAGAGAATTGATCCACCCCAAAAGATTGATGCCCTCTGTTTTCTCTAGAGGTAAGAGAAAGGCTCGTTGGCGAGTGTTCGAGTGTTTAATCCAAGATGAATAAAGAAAAGCCTCGTCATTGAGAACCCTCTCAAAAGAATCTTGATTCGCGAAAAGAAAGGGTTGATCCCCTTCGAGCGAAGATCGGTATCGAAATTTATTTGACGGTTTTATTTGCATTGGTTCCCCCGCACGATGGCCTTAAACCCCCTAGAAAGGGCGAAAGACGCCCGTCGTGAAAATAATTGTACGGTGTTTGGCGACGGTGAAAAACCCCTTACCCTTTCTCTTCCCTTTATCTTAATGAAAGTCCATAAATAAGAAGCCTAATGCCACGGAAACAGCTGGGGAAAAAACCGCGGCGCGTCGAATCGCGGCATTCTGGGGGCTCCTTGGGATCATCCTGAGGATTAAATCTCCCCTTCGGTTCGTATCCAATTTTTTTTTAATTTTTACAGCAACAAAAAATAAATATCGAGAAGATTTTTCCATATATTTCATCTGAAAATGTTTCTCTTGATCTTAAAATCTTTTACAGTAAGTTCAGGGGGCCGCACAATTTTCGTTTTCCCAAATTTTACGTGACTAATTTTTCATTTTTTATGACTATAAATATTTTAAGGAAACAATTTAATTTAAAATTTAAGAAATTTGAAATTAGATTCAATTCAAAATAAAAATCTTATCTAACGTCCAGTCATAAAGTTGATGCAAAACTCCTGTAAAAACAAGAATTCAGCGACCAAAATTGGACGATGTCAAACAAATCTGTCTTTTTATTGCAAATTTGGTCGTTGTATTCTCGATTTTTACAAGAGTTTAAAATAATTTAATTTGTTAAATTCTTTATTTATTGGTCTCAGGAGTAAGACAGCATAATTTACTTGAAAAAAATTAAGAAGTAACTTATTCAAACTTCATTAAAATTTTAGGGAATTCAATGATATTCATAAAAATTCAACCAAATTAAAAACAATTCACGTAAATTGAACAAATATGAAAACATTCATGTAATTTAGTAAGACTAAAACAATTTTGGAACAATATAAAGAAATTGAAAAGAATTTGAAGCAATGCCTAGGAGTTTAAGGTAAACTGAACTGAATGTAGAAGTATTTAATTCAATTGAAAAATTCAAAAGAATTTAAAAGAAATCATAAGTTTTCAAGGCTGATTTGAACAAATTCATTATAAATTTATAGGACTTAAAAAAGTAATATTAATTATAAAGAATTGTAAAGAATTGGACGTAATTCAATATATGAACAACAAAATGTAATTTATTTGATTTTGGTTAAATTAGAGTGAATCTAGAGTAATTTCAGGGAAATAAGAAGAATGCAATGTTATTCATAACAACTTTAGGAGAACTTATAAACATTGAAGCACAATTTTATAAAATGGCTAAGAATTCTGGTGATTTCAAAAGAATTAAATAGAGTAAATGGAGATAATGTGGAAGAATTGAAAAAATTCAAAAGAATATAAAAACATTGATAGAGATTCCAAGTTAGTTTAACGGATTTATGATAAGTGCATAAGAACAAAAACAATTCAAGTCACATTTAAAAGGATTCTTATGAATTGTGACAAATTCAAAATACCAAAGCTTTACGGATGTCAGTAAAACTGGAGTAAGTTTAAAGGAATTTTAGGGAAAAAGAAGAATTTAATGGTATTCACACACAATTATCGTAAATTAAAGAAATTTTAATACTTTTGAAAACATTGAAATGACTTTAAAAAATTCTTAGAATCCAGTAAGTTTGAAATGAATTTAGAAGAATTCAAAGGAATTCATCAGAATTTGATGAAATGCCTAAGATTTACGATGGGTTTAAATGAATTTAGGAGCACTTAAATAAAGCTTAAAAAAATGTTTATCTCTTAAATTGAGTAATAGAATGAATTTAGAAGAATTAAGTTATTAAAAACATTAAAAAGGATTATTAAGGATTTCAGATTAATTGCAATGAATTGAAAATAAATGCCTAAAATCAAAAAACAATGCAAGTTCAATTTAAAAGAATTATAAGAACAAGAAGAAAAAGATTCGACTAAATATATTAATTTTTAATTCTATTGAATTTCGCAAAGTTGGAATATATTTAAAAGAATTGTTGGGAAAAAGAAGAATTTAATAGTATAAGTGGAAAATTATTCAAAATTAAAAATTTTTTTTAAAAGTCATTATATTCTGTAAGTTTGAAACGAGCTTATAAAAATTCAAAGAGTGTATTTAATGAATTTTATGGAAAAATTATTCAATGATATTCATAAAAATTCATGCAAATTCAAACAAATATTGAAAAATTGATTGAATTAAATAAGTTTGAAATGTTTAAAAGACTTTAGGATTAATTAAACAAAAACGAAAAGAAATAAAAAAACTTATTTGTATATAGTAAAATTGATAGAATTAAGAAGAATTCAAGAAAGATTTAAAAAAATCCAAAAAATGAAAAGTAATTCAAAAGAATTGATAAGGATTCTACGTTAATTTTAAAAAGTCAGCATAAATTAATTAGATTTAAAATAAATTCAAGTTAAATTAGAAAGAATTCTAATCAACTGGAGAAAATTTGAAATATAAAAAAAAGAAAATTTTATTAATTTCAATTCAATTGGAGTGTCTTCAACGGAATTTAAGGAAATGAAAATAATTTGATAGTATTCATGAAAACTCAAGGTGAATTTTTCACAAATTCTAATAAATAAAACAAAGGAAATATGAAAAAATTAATTTAATTCTGTCAGTTTAGAATAATTTTACAAAAATTCAAAGAAATTCAAAAGAATTTGCTGAAATTCCTAAAAGATCAAGTTAAGTTTAAAAGACTTCCGAGTGAATTAAAAGAAAACTTTTAAGTGAATAATCTCCGTGTCTATGGAGTGGAGTAACATTTAGTGAGTTAAGAAAAATTGAAGTAAATACAAAAAAATCGAAAGGGTGTAAAATAATTGAAAAAAAATTCCAAAAGAAGGAATAAATATCCAGTGTAAATTTCAAATAAATTCAAAAAATTTAAGACCATTAAAAAAGTTCATAATGTAGGTTAAAAAATCTCAGGAGTTCTACGAGAACACTCATTCCTTTTGATTAAAATTTTTGAATTCAATTAGAATATTTAAAAATTTTATAGTTCCTATAAAATCATACCGTATCTTCCGAAATTTTCTTAATATCTTTAAAATACGTCCGAATCTTTTTAAATAACCCATAATATTTGAAAAACTTGAAATTTCGTTCCAATTATTTAAGTTAATTACAATTTTTTTGGGATCTTTGTAACTCTTCAAAAATATTTCAACCCCTTTGAAATCTTATTGAATTACTGCAATCAATAGAACAGTCCATGGAATCTTTTAAAATACCTGAAAATATTCCAATACCTTCCAAATATTTTGAAATCCCTTGATATTTTTTAAGGGCGTTGAAAAAATCCAAAATATTTTTAAATGCACTATGATATTTCAATTTCTTTTCAAATTTTTTAAGTTCTCGAAAATTCTTTTGATTTTTAAAAAGTGCTCTAAAATATTTTAAATCCTTTGTAATCAAATTTTTTTATTTATTGTAAAATTTCAGAAGACTGACCTGGTCTTCAAAATACAATAAAAAACAACCATGGCTCAATTGAAAAAAGTTAGGAGGGACTGACGCTATAATTTACTCTCTACTTTAAGACGACTGAGTTAATAATATTGGAGTCATGATCGTAAGTTGACTCTCTAATTATTTTGGCAAATATTTTTACTCACAAAATACATTTCTCGAATCAAATTGCTTTTGCGAGTGAGCTTTAAACAATATGGAGACTGGGTGTTTGGAATTCTAGAAGAGTTAATAATCTTAAAGATGCTCTATACATGAAATAAAGAATAAGGAATGTGATAGTAGAGTGATAGAAAATAGAGATTTGAAGCATGGACGCGAAGTAAGGTCAGGAGTGGATACTGAATCGCATGGTAGTCAAAGAGTCAGTTTGATTATGAATAATAAAAGAGCAATAGTGCATCTCTAGAGGCATGGATTTGTATCTCTCAGATTATTGTCGGTTTAGAATAAAAGTGTATATCGGAAGATTACGTATCATAGTGTGCTACACACCAACACTCTAAAAATTGAAATGAAATTTTAAAAGATCTTTTATTCATCCTGATAAGAGTGCCAGAAGCCATTAAGAACACTTTCCATCAAGGACTCGCGTCCCTGATAATCAGAAACTCTAAAACGACTTTCGCCCCGCGGGGACAGGAACGATCGTCCTTATTGCAAGAAAGAACTTTGAAAAAAGGGTTGAATCCAAGTGAAAGAAGGGAGTCTCAACATCGGTAAAGAGACGCCGATAATTCATTGACAAGAATCTCATCGAGATGGTAATGGGTACCATTTTTTCCGCGGAAGGAAAACGCCGTCGGATTTTCTCCTTCCCCTTGATTAAGGGTTTAGCTTAAAAAATAATTATTTTTAATTTGTGACCGTGATAAGGACTTTATTGTTCTTCGGCGGACGTGTATACACGCGCTGGCCCTGGCACGAGGGAATGTCGTATTTCATGCTAATTTTATTGGGGTTGCCTTTGGCATTCTTTATCTCTCATAATTGGTACTTTAATTGCGCATGACGACGTTGCGCAGTTCACGAATTAGTACATTCGTCTACACCGGTATCTGCCCATTGTGTATTTAATTGGCTGATTTTAAATTAGCGTCCTACAATTTTTTCAGTCCACGCACTCTCCTTGTACTTAATAATTTCCCCCAAGACAGTTTTTTTTTCAAAGGGTGACTAACGTTTGCAAAAAACTTTATTAGAATTTTATGACCTTTTGTTTCATGGTACGATCGCTAGGATATTAAAAGAGATGAATAATTTATTTGAGCTTTCTATTTATATTCTAATTCTAACTGCCTATGGGTTAATTTATTCCAATTAAAATAAATAAAGTGATATGTTTATTTTAAAAATTTACTGTACTTATCTTCACTGAAAAAGTGAATAACAAATGATTGAAGAAAAAATGACTGAAATCTTTTTTAATCACTCGAAACTTTCTGAAGCTTTTGAAAATGTATAGGAATCTTTTTAAATAGCCTACAATATTTTTAATTCTTTCGAAAAACTTTAAATAAGTGAATAAATTGAAAATTCTTTGAATTATTTTGAAAATCGACTAAAATCCTTAAAATTCTGTTGAATTCCTTGAAATGATGTAAATGAATAAAAAAATATTGAAAAGTTTAAGAATATCCCCAAATCTTTAAAAAAATTTGAAATCACTGAACTAATTTCAAATCTTCTTTGAACCTTCCAAAATGCCACAAAATATTAAAATATTTTTAAATACATTAAAATATTTTTAAATTGTATAAAGCTCTTGAAAATGGTAACAGGTTAGCTGGGTGGTGTATGTTTTTGAAAAATAAAGGCAAAGTATAAAAATAAATTCAGAAATTAAAAAATTAGATTCGACGAATAATTAGTTAAATTAATTATTAAAGGCAAGAATTTGAGAGACTATGCAAATTATGTTTCAAGAGTCTGAAAGGCAAGCGATTAGCAAATCATACGTGAAAAGGGTAGAAAGGGCAGAAGAGGGCATCGATGGCGAATTTGTCTGCCCAGCCCTTCTAGACGGCGCGGCGTGGCTAATATCACGGGCGATCCCTGTGACTGGAACTCAAACCTCCCCTCGACAGAATACACTCGTGAGCAACGTTAATACCCATTAATATTTTTTTAGCACCATAAATATTTAAGCAACCCATTTCTCATAGGCAAAGAGTGCTTTGTTGTTTTTCGTTCTGCCTTTACGCTCTAATGCAATTTACATTGTCCCTTTCGGTCGAGAAATCCAATAAGTCCAAGAAAAAAATTACCATATGAAACAAACCTACTCTAAAACAAGGTGGCCATGGGTTAGGGAAAACCTGGATATTAGACAAAAATCAGGGAATTTTGTTGGCAAGGGAAAGTTAGCGATTTAAAAAAAATTTAGAACTGAGGAAATTTCTGTTAAATGCAATTTAAGCCACTAAAAAATTAGCCAGAATAAATCAGTCTCTTTCTTAATATAAGGTCTCTATAGTCACATTTTTTAATAAAATAATCAGTTTAGTCACTTTTCTTGCAATAAATTTATTTCTTGGGTTCAAGGATATCGAATTCCTTTTTCAATTGTTTAAAAAGACTTGTTTTTTATTTTAAGCTCTTTCAAAAGATTGTAAATATTTTACGTTATTTCAGTAGAATCTAAGGAACTTTCAATATGTTTTAATCACTTAAAGATATTGCAAATGATTGTAAATATTTTTTTAAATAATTATAACCCATTTTCAAGAGCTTTCGACATTTTTGGAAGATTTCAGAAGATTGCAAACCATTATTTTATTCAATATTTTTAAAAATATTTTATAGAATTTTCAACTGTTTTCAATAATTTGAAAAAATTTCAAAGAGCTTTAAATTAGTAATTTACGGACTTGAAAATAATTTATTTTTAAAATTTGAGGGATTGCGTAGATTTTAAATATTTTTAAATATTATAAAGTATTGTCTAAAATTTTAAAGAATTTGAAAGATTTTGGAATATTTTAAAAGATTTCAGAGAATTTTCAGGGAATTGAAATAATTTTAATGGGATTAATAGGATTTTAATGTGTACTATTTTAGGTTATTTAAAAAATTCTAAGGCTTTTAGGGCACTTTGAATAATTTCAAGTAATTTTCACAAGCTTTAGAAAAATGCAAGGAATTTAAAAAATTTAAAAGTATTTGCAATATTTTAAGCTGAGGTGTTTTTCTTTTAAATATCGTGGAATCTTCAAGAGCTTTAAAATAATTTGAAAAAAATTTTAAAGGATTTAAAATGTTCGAAGGTCTTAAAAAGCATTCCAAGGAATTTGCAAGTGCTTTTAAACGTTTCAAGGGATTGAAAAAGAGTTCAAACGATATTAAATATTTTAGGGAATTTCAAATAGATTTCAATAATTTTAAAGGTTTTCAAAGGATTTGAAAATATTTTAGGATATTTTAAAATAAGGCATTTAAAAATATTCAAAGGAAATGTCCAAGATTTTTTACAAGTTTCAAGATGGTTTAGAAGAGTTCAAATGACTTGAAACATTTTAGGAAATTTCAAACGGATTTCAATCATTTAAGAGGATGTCAAAAGGTTTAAAAGTATTTAAGCTTTTTTAAAATAAGGTACTTAAAAAAATTCCAAGACATTTTCCAGAGGTTCAAGAAGTTTCCAAGGATCTCAGGAGTTCGAAAGATTTGAAAAATTGTAGGAACTTGCAAATGGATCTCAATAATTTGAAAGGGCTTCAAAGACTTTGAAAATATTGTAGGATATTTTAGGATAAGGTATTTTAAAAAATTTAGACCAATTTTCCAGAAGTCCAAAAAGTTTCAAACGATATGAAATATTTTAGGGGATTTCAAATAGATTTCATTAATTTGAAAATGTTTTAAAGACTTTAAAAATATTTTATTAAATTTTAATATAAGCTATTTTAAAAGATGCAAAGGCATTTTCAAGAGCTCTTAAATGTTTCAAGATATTTTAGAAGACCTTAAGAGATTTAAAAATTTTGAGGAATTTTAAATGGATTTCAATCATTCCAAATTGTTTCAAAAGGTTTTGAAAATATTTAAGGCTGTTTTTAAATAAAATATTTAAAAAGATTCCCAGACATTTCCAAAAGTTTTTGAATGTTTCAAGTGATCTGGGATGAATTCAAACGAATTGAAACCTTTTAGGGAATTTCATATGGATTTCAATAATTCGAAGGGGTTTAAAGGGTTTGAAAGTATTTGAGGATATTTGAAGGTATGGCACTTTAAAACATTCCCAGACACTTTCAAACGTTTTTAAATGTTTCAAGGAATTTCAGAAGAGTTCAAATGATTTGAAATATTGTAGGAAATTTCAAAAGGATTTCAATATTTTTAGAGGGTTTCAAGGGGTTTTAAATATTTTAGGATATTTTATAATAAGGTATTTCGAAAGATTTGAAAGATTTTAAGACATTTTCAAGACCTTTAAAAAGTTAATAAATACTTTAGGATATTGCCAAATACGGTATTTTTAAAGATTTTCAGGGATTTTCAAGATCTTTTGAATGATTCTAGGGATTTCAGAAGATTTAAAAAGATTTCAAATATTTTAGGAAGTTTTAAATGTGTTACAATAATTTGAAATGTTTTCAGAATTTTGAATTGATTTCTATAATTTAAAGGAATTTTAAAGGGATTGCAATATTTGAACATATTTAACAAAATTTCAAGTCATTTTTATGTGACTTAAAAAATTTAATCGAATTTCCAAGGACTTGAAAAAGTTTAAAGGAATATGGGAAAAGTTCAAACGATTTTAAATAGTTTATGGAGTTTAAAATGGATTTGAATAAATTGAAAGAATTCTAAAGGGTTAAAAAATATTTTAGAATACTTTATGATAAGGCATTTTAAAAGAATCCAAGGCTTTCTCCAGAGCTTAAAAAACTTTCAAGGAATTTCATAAAATTTTAAAGCATTTTTTAAATATTTTGGGGAATTTTGAATTGATTTAAATAATTCCAAAGAGTTTCGAATGATTTTGAAAATATTTTAGTATATTTTGAGATAAAGTATTTTAAAAGATTTTGAGGCATTTTTCAGAATTTGAAGGGATGGGATTTTGTAACATTTCTCAGCATTTAAATGATTTAAAAATTGTTTAAATACTCTTAAGATGTTTAATAAATTTTTTCAGGATATAAGGGTTTTAATAGGAATTGAAACAAAGCGTCGAATACTTTTTGAAATTCATTTAAGCTCTTTTGAAATTTACTCTGAATTCTTATTAATTTATTCTGAATTCTTTTATATTCTGTGAAATTCTCTTGAATTTTTGTAATTCGCTTTATTTTCCGAAATACACTCAATTCGACAGATTTTTTGATGTTTTTAAATTTTTATTCAATTTATTGTACTCACCTTGAATTTCTAGGAATTTGATCAAATTCATCTCATTTCATTTAAACTTCTCTAAATTGATACAAATTTCAATTCAATTAATGGAAATTCTCGGATTTTTCCAACTGACTTGAATTATCTCACATTTAATTAAAATTTTTTTAAAGCCTTGTAAATTTAGAATTAATTTGTTGAACTTCAACTGGATTTTATAAATTCCATTGAATTCTTTTGAATTATTCGAAATTCAAAAGAAAATTAGCCACATCAATCACATTTTGGCTTAAAATTAGTCACGATTGGTAACTTTTTCAGTTATCGTAATTACCTTTTTGACTTTTTCACCTAAATTATGGGTCGTACTTAAATTAGGTAACGGATTATAGGCCCTCTCCAAGAACTACTCCCCTCGGTAATTTATCATAATAAAATATTTCTACCCCCCCCCCTCTGATCTTACTGTACGTAACTTATAGTTTCCAGAAATAATAAGATGTGCTGCTTGAAACTAATGGAAACTTTTTGTATTTAAAATAATCTTTGCAGGGTGGAAACTTCATTTTTAAAATTCTCAGATTTTTCTTTGAAAAACTTATTATATTTCCTGACTATTAACATTGAAATACCAGAATTGTAATCATGTAATATTTCTATGATCGGATCTTTTATAAATGGAATCAGACAATATTTCAGAGACAAAATATAAAATTTCAAAATTACTTATTTATTTTAAGCAACAAAAATTACTCTTCTATCATTAAAGATGACTTTTTACCCAAATATTTGAATTTTAAACAAAATAAATATATTTTTGAAAAATAATTAAATTCTCAACGTAAAAAGATGAATTTTCAAGAAAAAAATGTAATAGTTCATGTTTCAATAAAAAAGATGGAGTTTTATTAAAAAAAATTAAATTTACAACCAGAAAAACGAATTTTCAAAGGATACAGATTTTCCAGTCATGAAAGCAAAAAAAAATTTACCTAAATTATTGAATCTTCAATTGAAAAGATGAATTTTCTATCAAAAAATGGAATTTTCAACGATAAACAAATAATTTTCCAGAAAATAGTTAAATTTTCACCAAAGATATAAACGTCTATTAAAAAAATCTTAACAAAATAGTTTTTTTACCGAGGCAGTTGAATTTTTAATAAAAAATATCAGTTTTCAACAAAAAATTTAAACAATAAACCAAAGAGATGAATTTTCTACTAAAAATATGCATCTTCGACAAAAAATGATTTCTTAACAAATTGATTTAAACAAAATAGTTAAATCGTCAAGCAAAGAATATTAATTTTCAACCAAAGAATTGCATTTTAATTTAAAAAAATGAAATTTCTACTGAAACAGACAAAGTTTATAATTGAAGACAAATTTTCAAAAAATATATTTGAATTTTGATACAAAAAAGATTTTAGTTTGATTTTTTAACATTAAAATATGATTTTCTAAAAATAAGGAAATTGGTTACGAATATTTTCAACCTGAAAAACGAATTTTCAACAAAACAGTTCAATTTTCAACCAAAAGGATTTTAACAAGAATATTCAATCTTCAAACAAACAGTTGCTTTTTTAACCAAGAAAGAT
Organism: Acraspis erinacei; assembly: GCA_035041075.1. Lineage (NCBI taxonomy): Eukaryota > Metazoa > Arthropoda > Insecta > Hymenoptera > Cynipidae > Acraspis > Acraspis erinacei. The sequence goes on along the minus strand of JAWWLR010000166.1, from coordinate 29,487,347 downwards.
GCAATGTCTACTAAAACATCTAACTTTTAAAAAATCCCTTTTTAACAAAAAAAATTGAGTTTTTACCTAAAAAAGACTACAGTTGATTTTTTAATACCAAAATTTGAATTTTATAAAAGTCAATTTTCTACAAAGTACTTAAATTTTTAACTAAACAGTTGAATTTTCAACCGAAAAGGATGACTTTTCAAGAATATTGATGAATTGTAAACCAAAGAGTTGAATTTTTATCTAATAATGATGCAGCTTCTACTAAAATTAAGACATTTTTGAAATAAAAGCCGAAATTTTGAAAAACAAAAAAGTTGAATTTTTATCGAAACAAGATTTTCTTTTGACTTTTTAACATAAAAGTATGAGTTTTAAATAAGAAGTAATTTTTTTACGAAGATATTTAAATTTTGAACCAAAAAGGATGATTTTTTAACAAAATCGTTGAATTGTCAGAAAAACAGTTAATATTTTTCCATGTCCATTAATAATTAAAGGTCATAATCTTAAGCTTGGAATATTTCAAACCTAGAATTGTTAATAAGCAAAAGAATACAATTTCAAATCAAAATTGAAATTTTACAAATTCATTCTGTTTGATAATTATTGAAAGTTATAGAAATTCCCTACAATTTTTTAAAATTGTTATTGGCTATGTTCGTTTTTCACTGAAGAGGTTTCTTTGGCGTGTAAAGTCAAATCCATAATAAATTTCTGTACAATTAATTTAAGTTATTGTTCATTTAAGAATTTCCAAACATTGCGTAAATTAATGAAGGACCCTATTTAAACCGTGTTTAAAAAATTGTAAAAAAATCTCTCCGCCCCTTCCTGCCCCTTGAACTATTACGTAATTTAAGTATAGTCCATTAGGGTTTGACAGCCAATAGAATAATAAATATAAAATTCTTTTATTCCTTTCGAAAACATTGAAAAATAAAATTATTGAAAGATTCAGATTTTGTTTAATACCTAAAGAGCATTCTTGAATTCTTATTAATATACAGATTAAATAGAAAAGAAGATTTTAAACCAACAGCCCCGATATCGCAGATAATTTTTCTCAATTATACCCACGGCAGTTTCCTTGTATTTAAATATAAAAAAGCTATATTTATTAATAAATTATTTTCTACAATATAATTACAGATTCGCGATTCATGACATGATATTTGTTATTAAATATAATATTAAATTCTCTATCTGAAACTAGATGGGTAGAGAGTAAAAGGGAAAGGGGATATTTCCCGTTCTTCTTTATTTTTACATTCAGTAATACTACAATTTATGAAGAAAGTAGGAGAATCTATAACATCATAAGATACCTAAATAATTTTTTCAGTTTAACAATCTATAAAAACCACTATAAGATTCGCAAGACATTTTAAAAATATGCAGATGAATAATTAATTTTATAAAAGTTGAAAAAATCATAGTAAATTGCGCGTTAAAAGAAGTAGATAATTTCTATTTATAGAAATTAATAATAATCTCAACAACAACAAAATTACTGGCCATGACGAGATAGTGATTAGCATAGGCCAACGATTATATGTTTGGCCACTTATTTTGAAAATATAGTGATTAGCCACTAATTGGTGCAATGTTTGGCCGCAGCCAAACACTGCTTTTGCCTGATTTCCACTCATTATTCTAAGGAAAAAGTGAAAAATAACTAAATACATAGTCTATAAAAATGATAAACAATTTTATAAGAATTTTTGCCAAGGTGTTAGTAATTTTTGTTTCAGATGTTGTGGCCAAACATTATGTTCGACTTTATTCATGATGACAATTATTGACCACCTTGTCAAATATGCTGCGGAATTGTTTACGCATCATCCTGTAGTACTTATTAGCAGATTTATTTCCGAATATTTTTTTTTTTTATAAATATATGAAAATGAGGAGGTTAATCATTGCTGGCTGGCCAATAGGGTGGTCCAAAAATTTTTTTTTAGAATTTTTATGAATATCGACCGAAAATTTTTTCAACTCCGTAAAAAAAATAAATAAATTTTTTTTAATTGTAAGTCTATTCTATAAGGTCCCAAAGAAACCCAATAAATGAAAAAAAAGGGTTCTGCGAAATTTTTTCGCTAATTAAAATTTTCTGTTTTTTAAAAATGCAAATTGGTTTATTGTACATAAAGACCACTTTATACTGCTAAACAGATGTTAACAATAATTATTTTAAAATGTATTATTGTTTTTAGCAAATTTCGCATAGAATAAATAACAGTTTAATCATTTTATTAATAATTATGTATTAAACAATGTACTAATATTGTAACGATATTCTCTCAGAATAATCTTAGAAAATTGTAGTTTAAAAAACAACTTAACTTTTTGTACAATTTTCAATTAAAATGAGGTAAATAATTAATTGGAGCACATAAATTAATTACTTAAATAATTTAATTATTATGTATAATATTTCGTTTGAACAATGCTACAAAGATGCGGTTTTTTAAAATAAAATGTCTAACTTTTTGGCCAATTTTCTATTGGACTGAAATAATAATTAATTCAAGTTAGTAAAAATAATTGTTTAAACAATTTATGATCATTGTTAATAATATTCTGTTCGCTTAACTGGTAGAATGTTGCGGTTTTTTCTGAAATTTTCAACTCCTTGTCTATTTTCCATTAGAAGTGACTTAATAATTAATTAAATTTAGAAAAAATAATTGTTTAACAAATTATTGTTGTTTATGACTATCTTCGTCCGTAGCAATGGCTAATAGTTGCCTTTATCTGATATTTTTACATTCCTATCCTTTTTCAATTAGTAGGGAATAATTAATTAAAGATAAGGAAAAAGTTGTCTAAACAAATTGATATTTTTTATAACAATCTTCTCTCAGATAAGTGCTAGAAAGTGGCGGTTTTTCTAAAATCTTGAAAATTGCTTCGAATTGTACTTATAAACAAATAATAAGTCAACCTTCAAGAAAATTATTTTTCAAATAGTATTAAAAATATTAAACAAGTTTTTTGTTAACTTTCATGAATTATTCTTTACTAAGTGAAAAAGGCAAGAAATGTAAAAATTACAGAAAAAGCCGCATCTTCCTAGCATTATGCAAAATAGATATTAATCTTAATAATAATAATAAAGATCGTATTTAACTTAATAATTGTTTAAACGATTAATTTTGTTCACTATAATTAATTATTTCACTCATTTTGATTGAACATTGGAAAAAGTAATTTTTTCAAAACTGCTATTGCCTAGCATGATTAGGAGAGAGTATCATTAACAAATATAATAAACTGTTTAAACAATAATTCTTGTTAACATTATTGTAATATTACCTACCTCTAATTGAAAATTGAAAATGAATTTTCAACAAATTTCCTAAATCCTCAACCAAATATTGATGAAGTTTCAACAAAAAGGATTACCGAATTATACGAATTTTGAAGAAAATAGATTAATTTTTTACTTGATAGTTGAAATGTAAAAAAGCGAAGAATTTTAAAAATAATGTTTGAATTTAAAAGAAAATAGTTTAATTTAAACAAGGTAGTTAATTTCCAATCAAAAGTATAAATTTTCACAAAATAGTTCATTTTTAACCAAATGTGAGATTTGAAAAAAAAGTTAATGTCTAGATGTCTACCAAATAGCTGCATTTTGTACTAAAATTATGAATCTTCAACTAAAACGAAGGGATTTTTTTCTAAAGTACTTAAACTTAACCAATTCACTCATTTTCTACAAAAACAATTAATTAATTAATTTTTTATTTAACCTTGCTTCGCCTTTTAGTTATGAAAAAATAATAAGTCAACCAAAACGAAAATTATTTTTCAAATAGTATTAAATTGTTGAATTAATTCTTGTTAACCTTCAATAATTATTACGCTACTAAGAGAAAAAAGGACACAAATGTACAAATTTTCGAAGAAGACCGCAACTACTATTTATTTATATAGATGAAGATAGTCATAAACAACAATAAATTGCTTAAATAATTATTTTTGATAAATATCATTAATTATTAAGTCACTCCTAATGAAAAATAGACCAAGAGTTAAAAATTTCCGAAAAAAGTGCTTCTTTCTAGCATTATTAAAACGAAATATAAATAGTAATAATAATAAATTGTTTAAACAATTAATTTTTTTGACTATAATGAATTATGCCACTTATTTTGATTGAAAATTGGACAAAAAGTGATTTTTTTAAACTAAAATTGTATAGCATTATTTTGAGAGAATATGATTAATAATCATAATAAATTGTTTAAAAAATCATTCTTGTTGACCTAATCGAATATTGAAAATGTTCCTCCGTCTAATTGAAAATTGGACAAGATGTGGAAATTTTTGAAAAAACTGCGACTTGCTGACTTTATACTATGAGAACATTTCTGAAAACAATAATAAGTAGTTTTAAAAATTGATTTAAACACCTAATTATAAGTAAGAATAGGTGTTTTTTGTACCGGCGACAATTTTTATTCACACACCGCAAAAAAATTATAATTAGCGCTAATATCTCGAAAAACCCATTTTCGCACTTATTGTGTTTCTTTAGGACCTACGGAACAAACTTTTGTGGCTGATATTTACAAATTTATATTTTATTCGTTGGTTATGACTAATTGTGAAGAGGAATCTTGAGTTCCAACTCGATTCAGCTAATATTGAGCATCCTGAATGAAATGTACAAATACGTCTTCTTTCTTATGGGAAATACGGGTTAAACTTCATGAAGCTTTTGGGGACGCCTAAATATCTTTTTTTTAAGCAAAAAACAAATATATATATATATATATATATATATATTTATTTTTGTGTAATTCGAACAAATTTCTGGTCGTTATTAAAAAAAATTCGATAAAAAACAATTTCTGATGCATTTTTTGGACCAATCTAGTGGCCATTGTTGGGTGGCCAACCATTGTACCGATAATTTTAGACAGTTCCAATTTTCTATCCGATATTTTAATTATTTTTGGCGCTACTCAAAATTGGCTTGAATAGTATTACGTGCAGGAGGTACATGTATTAGTCCCAAGTGGAATAGACGAATTCTCCGGTCACTCATTTCAATACGATCTTTTGCAAGTATTCCAATTTTTACCATTCGTCGTTTATTGTCATATAATGGATGAAGCAAACCATCTTCGTGGCTGTCTATCCCAATCATGTAACCATCAAGTACTCCAGCAGTATAAGTTCCGTTTAGTTGGGTAAAGGTACCTTCTTCATTTTCATGTCTGGCCCAAACGTCACGAAATCGATAAGTTTGTGGTTCAGAAAATACTCGCACTTTCCTCCAACCCTGTGAACTTAATTCTGTAAGAAATAAAAATTGAGCGTGTGGATTGAAACTAAACTCGCGAAAACTCGGCTTTTGCTCCACGAAATAATCTCGGCTTTTTCCAATCGTTTCCTCAGACTTTGACGGAAATAAATCTGAAGGGAAGTTTCGCGGACGGAAAACTTCCAGTGGCAAAGCTGTCCCATGATGTTTAAGAAAAATTTTGAAAAAATGTCAGCCAAATCGGTCTGTTTGTTTAAAAGATGCAGCGCCTTTTTACGGCCGCGCGCAATTTGCACTGGAGTCGACCAGCGGCCTCGTAACGACCACATTGGTCTAGAATAGGTATTTATTGTTCATAATCGTCCACAGGTAGTATTTCTTC
>JAWWLR010000166.1:29435112-29446743 GCA_035041075.1 Acraspis erinacei | reverse complement strand
TCCATTCCTAGATTAGAGTAGCAAAAATTCGTTTTGTGAAATTCGTTCTGAAAAATGTGATATGCATTGTCTCAACAAAAAGGTCCAAATTGAATTTTTTGTATTTTCTGGAAAATTTCTGACGTGCTGTTAATATCCCGGAAAAATACACGGCAAAATTCATTTTGCTTTTTTCTAAATGGCTTTTAGAAAATCGCGTTTTGAAATGAAGTTCACTTGGAATGTTGGTAAATAAAGATTTCACGCTGAGAAAGAGTATTTTCTGATTAATAATAATAAGAACATTCTTTATCTTTGAAATGAGTACCTAACTGTTCTTGGCGTTAGAATTTATAAATGCAAATCGTAAAAAATGCTAATAAGTTTATGGAGTTTACTTTGTATATTTTGAGCTGCATATTTATTTAAATTAATGTAAGTGTTATTATCGAAATGTAGAGCTTTACATTATTCATTATGTTCAGTTTCTTTTGAAAGAACGAAACATTTGTCCGACTGGTTCAAAAATATATCAGGGTCTTCTTTTTAAAATTCTTTCGCCTTGGCTCCCATTATTTCAAATTCTGATTTAATATTATTATTGTAATTTTCATTACAATTTTTTTAAGATTAAAATAAGATGTTGTATCCAAGATCTATTCTTTTTTATAAGGAATTAAATTAATTTTATCCTGTATGTAAGCAAGAGTTTCTGCAAAAATAGAGCCTTTATTTTTCAGAGAAATGCAAAATTTCTCTCCTAGGTTTAAAAAGTAATCCACATCATTAGCATTGTGTGTTTCAGGGAAGGTAATAAACCATTTTTAGTTATGTTTCTTTCTGGAGTATTATAATATTTTTTCATAAAAAAATTAAATTTAACCACCGATTTTTCTATTAATTTTTTTTTCAAAGCTTTAAATTAAATTATTTTGAAAATCACAAAGAGGTTATTAAAAAAATGCATGATACGTGAAGGGGAGGAGGGTCCACGTTAGAAAGTTTAATTTATATTTTATCAAACACTCTAATAATTTTTCTAATGTTGCAATTTGTATTGGTGATTTCAAATTATGATAACTTTAGCTGTGGAGAAGATTTATTTTTTCTAATACAAATCTAAAGCATTAAAATAATATTGTTTTTCATACTTATTTCTTATCTTACTAAGAGAGTTTTATCTAATATTTTGGACATATTTTATATACATCTTAAAATTTTCACTGACTTCCTCATTTTACTTTTTACACAAAACTATCTCATTGGCTTATTCTAACGAATTTAACCAGATCCATCACAGTAAACCCCAGGAATAAATTTTATCTTAAAATTGGATAAGAATGTTGTAGCAGGTTTATCTGACGAAAGATGAAATTTATCTGACAAAAAACAAAATTCATCTAACGAAAATATTTATTTAACATATTTGATATTTCAAACGGCTACGTGTAGGTTCACCAAAAAAAATCGTGCATAAATTTGAAAATTCACGCTGTATTCATTTTTTAAATCCTCTCACTCTTTTATATTATTTTACAAACAAAATCATTCGCCTACACTTACAGAATACATAGGCTGCACTTTCGCAAGTTTATACTTTATAGTGAACACTTCACCACGTTAAGTCCTTTACTATTGTTGAAGAAACCTTTATTTTCTGTCAGTCCTGGTGAATAGTTTAGAAATTGTAAATAAACAAATGAATACAGGGAGGATTTATAAATTTATAAATTTTATCTTTCATCAGATAAATGTGCTCCAGCGTTTTTATCCAATTTAAAGACAAAATTTATTCCTCGGGTTTACAGTGAAAATAATTATTTTAACTTATTTTATTCACATTTGTCGTCCTCAAAAGAACGCATCTAATAAAAATTATTTTCGAATTATAAGACTGGTAAATGAAAAGCTTTAATATTTTAATTATTGTCTGATTAGCTTAACAGTTGTTACGTATCCGACAAAATCCTAACTGACTTTAATCGGATACGAACAATTTGTAACAATGAAATGGGCAGGTCGACATTAATAAGTAACTCGAATTTAATGAAATTTATTTAAATACTTCGCGAATAGACTCCTGCATTTGCCTGCTCATCCACGTTACCAAATTTTCTTATGGCCTTGCTGCAACACAACCTGGCCAGGAAAAACAACTTGATGAAAAAAAAACCACCGGGAGGAGTCTTAAATAATTATATTATACTTAATTGAATAAAAAATCTTCCAAATAATTGCAATTCGATGTTCTGTTTATTTTAAATTAAAATTTTAAACAATAGTTTATACCGGGCTCGACAAAAGCCAAAGGAGAACTGTATAGGTTACACTATCCCCCATCCAATAGCCCGGTCCTTTTCGGAATACTGGTTATACTATACGGGATTCACACTTTCACTTTCATGGACCTCATTCCAAACTAACATAGCGCAGAACCTTTTAAAATATGTTGATCGAACCAATTTGTTGATTCACAATTAAATCTTGAACGAACACGAGGCAAAGTTTTATGCAGGATTTTTTTCAAGTATAGACTTTACACCATCAACGTTGTTTTTGTATTTCATTAAAAAAATTTAATGATTCCAAAATAATAATTTTCATAGTACAGTTAAAAAAAAGCGAGTGAGTATTTTCTGCACTTTTGTCCTAAAAGCGACCTGCTCAAGAAGAAAATAGAAAATTCTCCATTACTTTTGTCCTAAGAAAGTCCTGGCGAAACAGGACTTTCGTTTCAACATTCGTTATACCTTAGTCTTATTTCAGCAGTATTTTTTCGGAAATAAGTCCCATCAGCACTGCGAAATATCTCGGACTTTTTTCAATACTAAGCCTTCAGTAAAAGTATCAAACAACATATAACTGGAATGGTAAAGTGAAATAGAGAAGGGGGTTATGGCCTATCCTATTTTATGCTTTTCCAGAAAGTTGTAATAAAACTTCTGAATGATCATACAATTCTAATTTTACTTATAATTTTTTCAGTTATTGAAAAATAATTGCAAGTGTATACTGTTCTTGAGCTGGTGGAATAAATGCAAAATTGTATAATTGTGTTGCAGTCAATTAACTACAATGGTTGTTTATAATGCGTAGTTAAGGGAATTCCGTTTCATGTTTTCGTATTAGGTTGTACAGAAATTTCTGTAAGAATAAACAGTTTCAATTTTGTATCTAAAATTTGTATCAATTGGTGCATTGCTAGTCACAGATAACTGAAACAAAATACAATCTCTAACTTGGTAATAAAAAAAAAGAAAAATTGTGAAATTGCGGGGCTGTTAATATGCTAAGATGATGGCTTAACATCCGTACTGCAATCGTTCTGAACATATACTTATATATTGTATGAATCAATTGTTCAGACGTGTTTCGCATTTTATTTTACGCTCTCGAAATAAATTGTAATGAAATGTCAGTATGCTTAGATAAGTTTCATGTTTATGCAACTTTTTTTATCAGTTTGGACGTTACTCAAAAATGACTGTAAGAGCATTATTTTCGTTAACCGGTTGGTTGAAAGGTAGATGACCGATTTCTTCGTAAGCTAGGCTACTATGGTGGCCATCTCTCAAACGTATTTTAATCGCTACGGGAGTAGAATTATATATTGGATGAAGCAATTGGTCAATAGGTCTTACTACTTCAAAAAGCATCCCATTTCTTATTCCACCAACATGTTCTTCTTTTAGCTCGTAAAACGGTTCATCAACTTAGAGGTAATAAATCCCGCTAAATAGATAAATATGTTCTTCAGGTTGTACTGGTATTGGCTTTTTCCACCATGGCAGTGAACTTGGTTCTGCAAGAAGAAGTAGAAATGGGTGAATTTACATATGGACATTGTTCGCATTTAGTCCGTTTTATTTTAAAACGAAGTAGCTGTGCTAAGTTGAAAAAAAATCAATTTTAATTGGGTAGGTAAAAAGTCTTTTCAATAAATTTTCGATGTGCTCATTCAGAATTTAAAAAAATATTTAGACTTCGGAAATTCGCGAATCTTCTCAATCAATCTTGAGTGTAAAAATAACACTTTTTTTGGATCACCTTTCCAAGGTGAAAGTGAGGCAAAATAAAAACGACCCCGCTCCGAATTTACATTAAAAGGCTTTTTGTAAAAAAATTTGAAATCTAAATTTTTTATTTTTGAACCAGTAGAGCAAAAGGTCTGAATAATAAGTAAGAAAAACTGCCAGTTTTTTAACAAAAACTTGTCAAAGTTTTAATTTTTACATTTATTTTAATAAAAAAATTTTATTTTAGTGAAATATTTTTATTTCTGAAAATCGAGTTAATAGATTTGGCGAAAACAAATTCAATTAATCTTATTTAGTTTAGGATTTAAATACTTCGTTGAATATTCCTCTTTTTTGATTAACTTAAATTAATGTTTTTTTTTAAACTTCATATTTGCGGATTTAAAATTCAACTATTTAGAATAGAAGATTCATATTTTTCTCTTCAAACTTCAACAACTTGGCAGAACATTTTTTTAAATAAAATGTTTCGGTTTTGTTAAATATTCATATTTTTAGTAACAAATATTGTTCGCGCTTAAGAATCCAACTACTTGTTTGCAAATGTATCTATTTGATTGAGAATTCGTATTTTTTAGTAGAAAATGTATCATTTTATTATCAAATTAGTACTAGTAATTTTTTACATTTATTAACTGAAAAGAATGATCAAATTATTTTGATCAACGCTGAGTCTTAATTAAAATTTCAGCTTCTTGCATTTTTTAAGATAAATCATTTGTAATTTACGGCTTTACAAAAAAATTATTTTTTTAACATAATTAACATAATTGCACAGTTGTGTCTCAGAATGGTATCGATCACAAAAACGTAAAATTGGAACATTATCTATTGTCACTATTTCTATTATATTTATATTTCTATTGTATCTATCTATTGTACTATTGTCAATAAAAAATCATCCAAATCAACCAGTTGTAAAAGTTTTCCTAAAAATTTAGCAAAACCTATACCTATCACTATTCGCATTTGTTATGCTTTATTAAATATTTTCAATGATTGCTTAGAAAAATCGTCATAAATAAATACTTTCAAATACCATAATTGACTTTTATTATTTACAAATTTAAAATTCCACTAGTTATTAGTTAATCATCACTAATTTCAAATTTAGAGAGCAAAAAAGCTTCAAAAATAAAATATACTTCTATAGACAAATCATCGGACAATTATTCACCTCGGGACTGATTACGAAAAGGAGATTTTTATTAATCTCTGTCACAAAATATAATTTTTTACTCTTGGGAGATTTTCTGGTACGGCAAGCCATTTATTCACATCCTTTGAACTCTTCACAGAGACTCTAAAAATGATTTTATGGAATTTTTTCTCTATAAAATAATAAAATTGTTTTTAAAAATGTTTTAAACACTGACCATGATCTCATAAAAAAATTTATATGTTCGTAATCAGTAATCTCGGGGACCAATTTGTGCATACAAAAGTGTTGGTGACCACTCAATTAGACATTGATAAGGATTTAGTGACGAAAAAATTAGCGAAATTTAATTTCAGGATTATGAATTGGAACGTTCGAATAAATGACTTTTAATACTGCCAAATATTGTTTTTTTTCTAATCGAACTCAATTTTATCGTAAATTTGACGCTAGCCACGTATGAATTTTTTTAAAGATCTACAAAAAATTAGGAGAGTACTTTTTGACATGGAAAAACAAACTCTAGCAATACGCTTGCAGAAAAAAAATTTCTAAACCACCTCAATCAATATACAATACCGCTAAATGTTTCATTTTAATATCTGGACAAATCCAAGATTTCGAATCCTTAATTAATGGAACTCTTTTTTACATGTAAGCTAATATTATATTTATCCATGGAATCAAGGAAAATCGCCAGAATGAACAACAGGATACCAAAAATCTTCATATTCTCTTATACAGAAAGCTTTCTTTGGATGAAGTTTTTGAACAGTGACTAATCAATGTTCTGGAAACTACGTTCTTAGAGGGGAAGTCATGTTTAGGACGAATTCGTACATAATAAAGTTTTTTTTCTGATGTAAAGGTGTACAGATAACACAGATTTATGTATAAATTTAAATTTTAGAAGGCATATAAATTGACTTTTATAACTTAGTAGAAAGATTGTTATAATATAATCAGATTTTATGAAAACATCTTTAAAAACATTGTTTCAGAGAAATCTCGAATGATTCATATTTACATTTCATATAAATTAAAGATAATTGAAGAAATTATATTTTAATGAATTACAGTCATTTAAATATATTGTAAATTAGTGGCTGCGAAGTTATGATCTTTTAAAATAACCGAATTTTTTAAACTGACTGTAAATTAAATTCTGATATTGGAATCAGTTCCTTACAATCAGCTTATTGAAAAAATATATTCGCTACACTTCTTGAAGTTGACTACATTTCTAGTAATTAAAAAAGAAGAAATTGAGCTAACATTAATTGGTCACGATTTATCATTTTTTAAAGTTAAACAATTTTTACCCATTTATAAGGGCAAATTACCCGTGTTCAACTGTTTTTAAATAGGTTGTTTCTGGATAAGGGAGCGTCTAAAAAGTAAAAGCTAAGAAGCAGCTACTTAAAAGTAGCAGTTCAAAATTTATATAGTAAGAGCGTTAAAAATTGCAAGTCAATAATATTAAACTGCGTTAAATGTTACTTCAAAAATTGATATGAGAAGCTTTGTTTATACAGTTATTTTTTTTTTAATTTGAAAAATTTCTTTCAAAGTAAGTTTTTTGTACCTAAAAGAGGGGATCTGATTAGAGCAGCAAAGATTTGTTTATGAAATTCGTTCTAAAAAATGTGATTTCATTGTCTCAGCAAAAATTTGTTAATCATAAAAGTTGCCTAACTCGTATTTTTGTTATTTTTCCGACAATTTTTTTTAATTGACGTGATATCTTAAGGGCAGACGCTTTTAGAGTATAATTTTTGCATGCTAAGTACAATAGAAAAAGCATGTTTCAAGCCATCAAACAAATTCTTTTAATAAAAATGATGACCGAATTATAAGACTATTTAATCAAAATCTTTAATATATTAATTATTGGATGATTCACTTAACAGTTGTTACGAAACCGAGCAATTCTTAACTAACTTTGATCTGACACCAATAATTTGGGAGAGCGAAGTGGCAAGTACGATATTAATAAGTTACTCTAGTTGAGTCACTAAAATTATTTAAATAATTTGGGAATAAGCTCTTGCATCTGCCTGCCCATCCATATAGCCAAATTTCCATATGGCCTTGCTTCAGCACAACATGGCCGGGAAAAACTACTTGGTGCAAAAAAAAACCTGCAGAAGGAGTATTAAATAATTATGTTATACTCTCGTATATTCTCGTTCTTTCATATTGAAATTTTAAACAATAGTTTAAACCGTACTCGGCAAATGCCAAATGGGAACTATATAGGTCAGTTTAACCCCCTTCAGGTAACATTACCCTTTGCAAAATATATACACGCACTGGTTTCACACTTTCGCTTTCATGGTCTTATTTCCGCAATAATATAAGGAAGAACCTTTTAAAATATTATGACCGACCCCATTTGTCGATTAACAATTAAATCTATATTAAATCATGAACTAACAACAGGTGGAGAAAATTATTTCATAATTTCAATCAATAACAATTTTTCCTGTAAGAGTCTTCACACCATCAATGTTCTGTATTTAATTCATTTTGAAACTTGAATGAGTCAAACATAATAATAGTCATAGTTCCACGTCCTGTGACGCATTATAACTATATTATTTATACTTATATTATTAATCATCGCTATATTTGTGCTTACAATTTGTATTAATAATTATGAAAGAAAAGAATTGTGTTCTCATAAAAACGCACAAACTCGTGCATATTTATTATTATCCAGTATGCTAAGTTAATATTTGAGACATCGCTGTATAATCCACGCAGTTTGTGTAACTTTACTTGCAATACAACGCCAAAATACAATGATTTATGGTCTTCAAATCTTCGATCTTAGCTGATAAATGGCAGTCACGAAACATTAACGAGGGTGGCACAATGACCAGTGCCTTGGACTCAAAGTACTGCACCCCCAAGTATATGCCTTCAGATATAGCTACCTAGATTTATATAGAGAATAATTGATTTTAATTGTTACATCTCCTCGGCGTTAAGTTTTGGTTGTCCAGTTTTTGGTTCTGATCACAAAGGAATCTAACATATATAAACCCAGGATCCGAATCAAAAGTCAGTCTCTCTCCAAATTTTAAATCGGGCGGAAGCCTTGCCCAATAGTATATCGCAAAATCAGTCAGACTATAATCTTCAAATCGGGCGGAAGCTCTGCCTTAGGGTACATCGAGATTTAAGAGGCAGAGATTTAATAGAAATCCGTTGTTTGGAAACTCTTTGCAATCGAACTGAAGTCGATTAGAATTTCAAATCCCTTTTAAATAAAGTGAAGCTTAACTCAGAAGATCCTTTTGACTGTGCCATTTTCAACCATCATCGCCCCTGAATACCAGCAGGAGAGCCGAACCTACCTGCGAACTTAGAATCTCCTTTGACAATACTGTCAACCATCGTTACGGTCAATCGCCAGAAGGACAATGAAACCCACCTGTTAACCAGTAACCACCAGCACGAGTGCTTGAAGATCTTCCTTTATTTTAAGGTGGAGATCTGAACTGAAGAATTACTGCTACCTGTGAGTCTCGAGTGCACATAAAATTTAGTAGCAAATACCAACAAATTAAAAATCAAATCAAATAATAACATAATCGTTTTCGATTTTCAAATCAGCTATCTCTCTTTAAACTTGTTGTCTTGACCTTCGGAAGTTATTATCATCCCTGTTACGAAATCCTAGATTTCGTTCAAAAACGAGAAGCCTTTTAAATAATTATTTTTAACAAGCTAAGTTTCTTCCTTTCCGGATGTAACAATAGTACAGTTTAAAAAAATTAGTGTATCGTTTCTTGCATTATTTGTGTTATTTTAATCTTATTTTAGCATTATTTTTTTCTTTATAAGTTCCATCATGACTGGAAAATATCTCGGACTTTTTTTACCACTAAAACTTCAGTAAAATTAGCAAGTATCATATAGCTGGACTGGTAGAATGAAATTTTGGTCAGTTATTTCAAAAATCATTGGAAGATTATAAATTTCCTGAGCTGTTCGCATATAAAACGAAAACTATGGTTCCTTGTGATGCATAATTTAATAGCTAGGGAGCTATGATAATGATACATATATGAGATGAATCTAATGATTTGGTGTATTTTGGTTGGTGTATTGCAAGTTACAAGAAACTGAAAGAAAATACATTTCCTGAGCTGGAATTAAAAAAAAAATTAATTCTGAAATTGCGTTGCTGTTAATTTGCTAAGATGATTGCTTTTCATCAGTCCTGCATTGGCTCGGAATATATAATTATATATTGGACGACTCAATTTATCAGAGGTATGTCCCATTCCATTTTACTTTTTCGCAATAAATTGTAATAAAATTTGTGTATAACTAGATAAGCATAACGTGCTTGAACTGGTACGTTGAAGGTACATTACGCCAGCAACATATTCTCCTTTTAACTCAAAAGGCGCTCTTCAGCTGAGCGGTATTAAACACCACATTAGTAACTTTAGTAGTAAGATTAGCAAATCTCATATAGCTGGAATAGTCGAGTAAAAAAGGGAAAGGGGGTTATGCCCTATCCTAATTTATATTAGAAAATAAAGTTGCGCTAAATCTTCTGTGTTTCAAAATTTCTGTATGAGTAAATAGTTCCAATTTCTATCTGACTTTTTTATCAGTTGTGGAATTAGTCAAACACCACTGGAAAAGCATGACGTGGGTCAATTGGTTCTTCGAAAGGAAGACTGTAGTATTTCCTTTGACTTAAGATACTAAGATGACCCTCTCTCATTCGCATTGTAATCATTTGTCGCTCAGAATTCAATATTGGAACGCGAATTTGATCATGAGGTCTTCTTACTCCCAAAATAATCCCATTTCGTACTGCAGCAATATATTCTCCTTTTAGCTCGGTAGGGGTACCGCCATAAGAGCGCCAAGAGATACCACTAAATCGGTAAATATGTTCTTCAGGATGCATTTGTTTTGGGTTTTTCCTCCAGGTCTGTAAACTTAATTCTGTAAGAAGAAGTTGAAATTAATGAATATTGACGTGTGTGTTGTTCGAATCTAGGCGGTTGTTTTAACGAAGTAGCTGAGTTCAAGTTAAAAAAAATCGGATAGGGCCGTTAAAAAGTATTTTCAATTGCTTTTCGATGTGCTCTGTCCAAATATAAAAAACTGTTCGAATTCGGCACTTCAAAAGTCTTCCGAATCGACAGTGAGTAAAAAAACACGAATTTGGCCGTGGTCCAGTTGTTAGGAAGACTTAAGACTTAATTTTATAAATTTGTAAGAAAAATTTCCTAGATTCGTCGATGTGTTAAACGTGAAAGAACGTGAAAAATCGAATAAAAAATCCGAGTCGTTGCAAAGCCGATTTGGAAGGTCTCCAAACGGTCCAATGAAAACAGTGTTTCTTCAATTTTTCAATTTTTTACAATATTTTTAATTTTTGTTAAAAAATGGTTAATGAATCTCCAGAATTTCCCTCGAAAGCCTTTCTTGGGAGAAAGTTATTCTCTTTGGTTTTAAGTTCAACTATTTCGTTAAAAAGTTATGCATTTTGTTAAAGATTCCCTCTTTCTTGCTTGAATTAAATTGATTTTCATTTATGAATAAAGTATTTTTTTGGAAAAATATAAACTATCACAATATGTTTTTGTAGAAAATTAATTTTATTTGTTTTAAATGTTCTTTTTATTGAAAATTGAATTAGTTGGTTAACAAATCTACTGCTTTGTAGTACGGTCCTCTTTTTGGCTTTAAAAATTTACATATTGGGTGAACTCTTTTTTTCTTTTTTGACAGAAATATCCTTCATTGTCAAGTATACAAACTTTGTTGAGGACTTAAAGTACAATTGGCAGAAAATTATTTTGCGCTGGTAAAAGTCATGAAAGGTATGATTCCTTGAAAAGATGTAAATTAAGAGCATAATTGTACTACTACATTTTTTTAAGAACTGCACAATATTCTAGATCCTTCCATAAATAAAAGGGGAAAATATTATAATTATTATATGAAACATTGAGAACCTTAACACCAGAAAAATTAGTAAAATAAAATATGTACTCATCAGCATGTTAAAAATAAATCTATAAAATAGCAATGACATATTATGATTAGTTTGTGGACTACTCTAATCTCCAATAATACTTCTGCATCTACTAAGAGGTCCTGAAGATACCTTTTCTTTAATATATGAAATGCCATCTTAAAATTTCGTTATTTATTACCAAAAAAAATTAAAACTTTTTTTTCAACATCTCTGAGCAAAAATTAAAATTTTCGCTTTTTGCATTTTTTTCTAATGATATTTTATTATTAGACATATTATCACAGCCTCAGAATGCATGAGTCAGAAAATGTAAAATTAGTGCATTATTTTGATGAAGGGTAGATGTCTTAGGAATCAAAACGAAATCTTCTGAAAGAATGGAAACTTCTCTCCGTGAGTTTTAAATAAATTGGTTGAAGATTTTAGTTTCTAGATGTTCC
>JAWWLR010000166.1:29420169-29435012 GCA_035041075.1 Acraspis erinacei | reverse complement strand
AATTAATTTTTTTCTGAAAAAATATCTTCTCCTTTCGCTCCGCTTGGGATCAAACCAGAGAACTTCCGATTGCCGGTCGGGTGCTTTCCCAATAAGCTACCAGGGAGATCGAGAGAATAATCGTCTTCAGAAATACACAAATTGCTATGCCAGGTGTTACAAGTCAAATTTTCTCAGGAATCTGTTTTATCATCAGAGAATCACAGAATTTCTTAATATCTTTACAGACTATATGAAACTGAATTCAACATTCTTTTAATTAAATTTTCTCTGATGAAAGATATTCTCCTATCGCTCCGCTGGGAATCGAACCATAGAACAAAATTTTTAATCCAAAGCTCTATCTAGTCTGTAAAGACCTTAAGAGATTCTGTTATTCTCTGATGATAATACAGATTCCTTGAAAAGGAATGAAAACAATTTTTTTAGAATAGTACCGGTTTTCGAGAAATATTTACATTTAATCCGAAATATCTACAATCAATGATACAACTGGCCAGAGAGGTGCCTGATGGCTTAGCAATCGTTTACTAAATTTATTAAAATGGTTATAAACAAATAAGACAGTGAAAGTAAATTCATGGAGGTTGGCATTTCTTATTTTCTAAACAAATTTCGTTAACAATTATCCACAGCAGGTATTTATACTAAAATAAATCAAGTTTTTCTTACTAAATCGATCAAAATTTATACGGAAATATCACTTACTTATCAGATTTAATCGTCAAATAACAATTGCTGATTGTTCAAACAAATATAATTAACAATTGCACTGTTTCGCTTATTTGTATAATTAACAAGTTTTTTCAAGGCAAACAATTCTTAATAACTAATTTAATTTTTTTTAGAAACCTCTTTAACAATCGTTTATTGTTATTATTATGAACGATTCAATTTTACAAATGTAAGTGGTAACAAAATTTGGTCTAGAAAATTAATATTAATCATAATAATAATAACAATAGTGGACCTTTATCGAGTTTTATTAAAAAAGCGTTTTAAAAATTAGTTATTAACAGTTGGTTACATTGAAGAAACCAAACGTTTACCTTTAGAGATATCGAAAAAATGCATTTTTTAACTGATTTTGTTTAAACAATTATCAATTTTTATCTATTTTCATACACGAAGAAACACAATGTTTTTCCCAACAAAAGAAAGTCTAATGTTATAAAAATTTGTTTTAATAATTGAAATTATTAATTGTAATATAAGCTCCCTAATGTTCTAGAAATTAATTATTTTCCCTTCATTACACTTAAAAAAAAACTATTTTTGACCTTTAAAAATAAACAGACAGTGGCTTCGTTAATTAAATTTGCTTAAACAATTAACAGTTGTTCTCGGATGTCAAAAATCTGATAAGTTAGTGATATTTTTGGGCTGATGCAGTAGAAAAACTTGATTTGTTTCCTCATAAATACCTGCTGTGCATAATTTTTTATAAAATTTGTTTATAAAATAACAAATTATTCATCACCTTTAATGGATTCAATTAAAAAACTATTTTTGTTGAGAAATTGTTTAAATTTGCTACAAATCACTTATTTTTTATAAGAAATTCAATACATTCTTTTATTTAAAATTATTTTTTAAATTCAATAAATTTCTTAATTCTTCAATTTTTTTTCACTTCCCTGCATGTAATATGGCGCATGTAATATGTCAAAAACCAGTACTCTCCTAAAAAAAATATTTAAATTGTTTATAACTTAAGAAAAGCCGATAAACTTTTTTTGAAAATTTTCAATCCTGATTTTTCTTTTATTTTTACAATTTTTTTTATTAATAAACAGAGATGACGAAAAAATGGCCATTTTTTCATTGTACTATTTTTCCACAAAAAATGGTTGCAGTTACCTAATTTTTATATAGAACGTAAAATTATTCTTGTTAATATTTTAAACAAATGTGTTATCCAGCCATTGGTCTCCGAAAATTTCGTTTTTTTCGAAGACACTTATTTTAATCAGGAACTTCATAATGCTTTCAGAAACAGTCATAATTAGATGTTAAATTTTATGAATTTTTAAACAAATTTTATTTTAAAAATATCATATTTGGGCCTTCTTCGACAGATTTTTTTCGAGGCCTCATTATAAAAAAATTATTTAATTTTAAATTAAATTAGGAAACATTAACTGCAGTTAGAAAAGGCATGTAGATAATTTGTAATTTTTCTAATTTACCAAGCTGTGGAATTTTTGAGTCACAATTATGAATTTTGACCAAAAATGTAAAAAGGTTTTTAAACCAAAACAGTTTTTCATTTTAAATAAAATAGATAGAATTTTCAGCGAAGCAGTTTAATACTCCACGAAAACAGATTAATCAATAAAAGAGAGGAATTTTTAAACTTAAAAAATTCGAATTTTCAACAAAAAGTTAAATTCACAACCGAAAAAGATTTCTTAGTCGACACAAAAAATACGCCAAATTAAAAAAATTTTTAAATAAAAACATTATATATTGTAAATAATAAATAAGTCCACAAGCAAGGCAGATTGCATTTCAATTGGGCAGTTATATTTTTAACCAAGAAAGATAAAAAAAATTTTAACAAAAAATAAGAATTTTAAAGAAAAAAGTTTAATTTTTAATCAAGAAATATTTGTCAATTAAGAAAAAAATTTGACGAAATTGCTTTATTTTGAAGACAAAAAGACCAAATGGTTAAATTTTGAGAACAAAAAATATTTTTAAAAGAATAGTTCAATTTTTTCGAAATTGTTGAATTTTCTGGCAAGAAGCCCAAAAACAGATTTTTTACAAAATAGTTAAATCTTCACGCAACACAGATTTCAGTCAAGAAAGGAAAAAGAGTTTCAACCAAATTGTTAACAATCTGAGAAGAAGAATTTTCTACAGAAAGGATAAATTTTCAAACAAAAAGTTAATTTTTAACCAGATTCTTGAATTTTCAGCCTGAAAGCACGAATATCTATTAACCAAATATTAAAATTTTCAACCAAAGAAGATAAATTCTTAACAAATAATTGTATAGTTGTCTTTCCATCACAAATATTTGAAGAATTAAATTTCATCTAAAAATAATTGGATTTTTTATTGGGTTCTTATCATTCACATTGCAAATGAGCGAAAAAATGGAAAAAAGGGAATATCTGTGAAGACTGCTGTAAATAAATATAAATTTTTATAATTTTTAAAGTAAACAATAATGGTTAAAAATGTTGTATTAATTTTTTTATACATTTAAAATATTATGTACTACAATTGTACATTTTGTTTAGAATACAAAGTACATATTTAACTCTACTTTTTTTATTTATGGACAAGTTTGGTTAGTACGCATGTGTGCAGAAATAATTACTAATTTAATCAATATATTAATATTAATCTTTACTGAATGAATTTTATCTACAGCAATTATTAGAATTAAGTAAAAAATTTGACAAATTTGACTAATATCATAAACATTGGGACTTGAATCGAAAAATGAATAAGAACTAAAATTGTTTTTTAATTTGACCTTGAATGCTTTGAAAGAGGTTTAAGCCTGTGCGATACTAATTGAGTTATCACTGTGCCACTTGCGCTAAGAAATTAGGTCACGCAGGCGAAGCTGTTTGAAAGATAAAATTTTTTCTTTACTTTTAAATGCGAAGAATCTTGATAATCTGAGCTAAAACTAATTTATTTATTTTGTTTAAATTTTTGTAATAAACATTTTTTTAACTAACAGCTTCTATTAATATTTTTCCTCGCTCTCAAGAAAAATTAGACTTTTAATCGTTCAAAATTAAAAATAAACATTTTTTTCAAAAATGCTGATTTTCTTATTTTTTGGCTTATAATAACATAGAGACATTCCGGAAATAAACAAAATAGAGAAATTGGGCTGTGTTTTAAAAAATGAATCAGTTTGAAAATAATCCTATTTTTGAATTTTGTTTTAGGCTGAAAAATTTTATTGGATAGTTTACAAAATATTTAATATCTTGTAAAAATTTTAATTTCTCAATCTATCAAATAATTAGCTCTTTCTATTTTTTAAACATTTTTTCAATTTTATGTTATTGCACCGACTCTATAGGGGCTTCCAAAAAAATCCTTAAAAAATTGAAACATTGGACTAATATTGTAAATATTGCTGCTTAAATCGAAAATTGAATAGGAATTGAACTTTTTTAAAATTTGAACTTGCATGCTTAGAATGTACCTGCGGCATTAATTGAATTCTCACTGTGCCACTTGTGCTGAGTAATGGGGTCACGCAGACGATTCAGTTTAAAAAACAAAATTCTTTCTTTGCTCTGGAGGTCAGAAATGTTAAGGATCTCATTAAAAATGGAAAACAAAATATTTTTCTTGACAATGCGTATTACGATTTTTTTTATTTCTATGCTTAAAATAACCAAGGGTTATGAAATATATACTACAGAGCAATTGGTTTTTGAATTTGGTTCTATATCGAAAAATTGTGTCAATTCGGACAATTTTTTGAAGTTTTATCGTCTGTATAAGGTTTTCAATAAAACTATGAAAAATTTCTATTTTTTGTTAATTAAAAGTTTAATTTAAAAAAAGTACGTTTTAATACAGAGAATAGTTTTAAAAAATCTTCCCCGAATTGATGGTTAGAAATTTGAAAAAAAGTCAATAACATTTTTTAAAGATTTTCAGTACGATTTTTGATTTAGTTTATCGATTTTGTTATAAAATAATAAACGTATGTAAGGAATAAAATTTAAGTTTTTCTATGTGAAGTTACCGGTGCTCGTGATTAATAGAAACAAATTTGCAATCACCTGCGTGCCATGAATTAATATTAGTTGAAAATCTTTTTTCCATGATTTAATGAAAAAAACATTTTATAAACAAATTGCTTGTTCATTATAATATGACAAAAAATTTGCACCTAATATTTCTTTAGGGAACGCAGGTTATCGTAAGAATTTCGGTATTAATTACGAACCCTGGAAACCTGAAATAGAAAAAATTACTATTTTTTGGGAAATTTTTTTATTTATAATGTAATTGAATACCTAAATCAAAAATCATGCTTGCCAATACTTAAAAAATGTTGTCAGCTTTTTTAAAATTTCTTACTTCCAAATAGGTAAATATTTGCCGACACTATTCGCTGCATTGAAACTTTTTTTTTAAATTAAAGATGATTAAATTTCGAGGAGAGTTTTTTGACAATTGTTAGAATTTTTAATTAAAAATGGGGATAATTTTTTCTTTTTCCAACAAACTGTAAAAGTGTTACGGTTACGTAGAAATCCCTTATGGACTTGGTTAGATGGTACAAAATTGTCAAAACATAGAAAAAACTACTTTTTGGTAGATTAATAAATTGAAATTTACACTTTTCCAACAACAAAAATCTATAAAATAAAATAAAATGGCATTTAGTTAAACGAATTTCAACATTTTGTTAAAAAAAGTTTGTTTTTGTTTTTAAAATACAATCGTTTGTGTGACCTCATTTTCGAGCAGAACTGTCACAAGGAGAAAACAATAGTCAATGTCGTATGTGCGTTAACCTTCTTCAAAGCATTTTAGGTCAAACTGAAAAACAATTTCAGTCCTCATTCAGGTTTAGATTTTGGTTAAAATTTATTTAAATTCTGCTAATTTCTGTAGAGAGAATTCAGTGAGTGAGCATTCAGTATGAAAAATAAGCTTTAGTGCTTATTTAAAGTATTATTCTTTAGTCTACGGATTCTCAGACTTCTTTTTTATTTACTACAATTTTCACTTTTTATTGAAAATTTCTATATTCATATTAAAATTTCTTCTGTTTTGTACCAAAAATTTTCTCTTGGAGTTCTTGTAACTGCTCCTTTGAAAATTAATCTGCTTTAAATTAAGGTTTAACTATTTTGTTGAAAATTCGCCTTTTTTAGTTTAATAAAACTGTACAATTACAATATTTTTGGCTTGAAATTGCAAATATGACGTTTTTCGTTAGGAATTCATCCCTTTGACTTGAAAAATAAGCAATTCAATCAAATATTCCATTATTAGGGTAAAATTAATTTTTGTTTGAAATATAACAATTTTGTAAAAAAATCATCTTTTTTACTTGAAAATTAAGGAATTTAGTCGAATTTTTTTTTGGCTGAAAAATATTTCTTGATGTAAAATTAAACATTTTTCTGCAAAATTCGTCTTTTTGGTTAAAAAATGCATTGACATAGGTAGCATTTTTCATTTTTCTATTAAAAAAAATCACTGCTTAGGTGAAAATTAATCGACTTTTTTTGAGAATTTAAATATTATGTGAAAGCTTCGGCGTCTTTATCTAAAAAGTGGAAAATTTCGGTGACTATTTGGATGAAAATTAATTTGTTTTTTCTGAGTATTAAAATATTTTGTTGGAAATTTCTCCTTGTTGATTGGAGAGAAATGTTTTTTATTTAAAAATTTAAAAATTTCTTTCTTTCATGTATCAACTGTCTCCTTTTAAAATTTACTTTTTTTGAAAATTTATCATTCCGGTTTAAAAAATCCATCAACTTGATCAAAAAATTGAATAATTGGTTGAAAATTATCTTTTGGTTGAAAATTAATATTTCTTGGCTAGAAATGCAACTATTTGATAAAAATTCATCTTTTTGGCAAAAAAAAAAAAAACGATTTGGTTAAAATTTTTCTTCTCCTGGATTAAAAATATTGTTTTTTTTTAATTTATCAATCTTGGCATAAATTCTCTACATGTATGTTTTTTAACTTTACCTTAAGTTTTCTATTTAATTATTAATAAGATGATTTTTTAACACGAAAACAACATGAAATTTAATTAAGTCAATCAAAAGATTATTAAGCTTAATTAGCAGAAATAGAAGGCAAAGCGTATAATTAATAAATTAATTGATAAATTAATTTAATTACATTTTTATTTAATTTAATTTATTAAAATAAAAATTATTGTTTATTGTTCACTTTTTTTATTATTTCATTCAATAAAATAACAAATTAAACAAAAATGGGATTCTTAAATTTGTGATTAAATTTCAATAAAGTAAAGTAAGTTAATAAACATTAAGGAAATTTCAATGATACTAAAATCAAATACAATTTTTCTTTTAACTTCCAATAATCAAGTTAATGTGCAGAATTTCTGAAAATAAAACCAATAATCCAACTAAAAAATTACGACAACCACCATAAAATTTTCCTATTGCCATTCTAAAAAATATAAAAATTTTCCTAAAAAATAAAGTAAAAAAATTATTTTTCTGGACAAATGATAAGGCAACCAACAAAATCCCCTTTATTGACGTGTAAAAAATAATCACCAACGTTTCGGCACTCATACGCGTTCATCATTAATTTTTGGTTTTTTGTTGTTGTGATTTTGTTATAATAAAAATAAAAAAGCGAATAAAGGGGATTTTCTTCGGTTGTTTCATGAATTCTTCACAGAAAATTAATAAATTAATATGAATTTACAAAAACCTGTCAATTTACGCAAAAATGATTAGTATTATAAATTTATCGACTCGATTTTCTGAAATTCAAAATTAATTAATTTCTTATTAAATTTTTTTATATTTACCAAAAGAATTAAGTAAAATCGCTACGCTGAACAATACGATAACAAGAATCTTCATTTTCTGTGACTCCAGAAATCGGCCTTTTGGTGAAGATTTTTTAATGTGACTAATGGTTTTCGAAACTGCGTTTTCATAGTAACAGTGAGTTTTGTGAAAAATATGTTTACTAGAAATTGACCTTCCGGAAGTACAGGTGAAAAACCCCAACTTTCTGAATATAATGCACAATATAGAACACATGTAAAATGACTAGCATAAAGAGGTAGAAACATCGCTACAATTAGGTTAAAAGTCCATCAAAACATCACCAAAACATTTTTTCAGTGAAATTTAGAACGATTTATATTTACCAGAGTGCCCAATGAACTTTTTAATTTTTAAAATTTACAAACGGTTCCACCTGAATTGCTTCCTTCTGGAAAAAATTTTTCTTTTAGGTCTGAGAATGAATTTTCTTAGTTTTAAAGTTTGTAAAAATACCTCTTTTACTCATATAAAGTATTTGGTATTTATTGGGGAATAAGTTTTAAATTTAACGAAGCAACAAAATTTTTCGTGGATATTATCTGGTTTTGAAAAGTGTGACTAAAAAAATCTTGATCTTCGAAAGACACAATTAAGAACCAATTTTTGTATAGTTTAAAGATTTCTATAGTTCATTAAAATATATTTTGTGACTGAAATTTACCAAAAGTGATTAATGTGGCTTTATATGGTAACCAATAATATTTCAAATTTAAAAGAATTCAAGAGAATTTAATGTAATTAATGAGAATTACAAGAGAATTTAAATGGATTAAAAATAAATTCATAAGGATTCAAAGTGAGGACAAAAGAATTGTAAATAATTCCAATCAATTAGAAAGAATCGAGAAAATTCTATTCATTTCCATAAAATTGTAGTAAATTTAAAAGAATTGAAGCTTTTCTCATTTTTTCAAAGATTTGTTTACTGCAGTTAAGGTTATATTGCTTTAAGACAAAAGAGTCGCCTTGACCCAAAAAGAAAATTTATTTGTCAAAGTTTTTACGCAAAAAAGATATGTTTTCGAAGAAAAATGAAACATTCAAATTTTTGGTTAGAAGAAATTAATTTTTAAATAAAAAATAATCATTTTTGACCAAATTGTTGAATTTTCAATCAAAATAATAAATTTCCAAGTATGATTATGAATCTTAAACTGCAATTGTTAAATTTTCAGTTAAAAATAATAATTTCTAACCAAATAAAAACTTTACACAACAAAATATTTACGTTTTCAAATAAAAGGATAAGTCGTCAACCAAGTTTTGAACAGAGCCCAAAATAATTTAAAACATGAATAGATATTAAAGATTTAAAAATATTATACATTTTTTAAGACAAATACAAAATTTGTATAAAAGTTCCTAGAAAAACTAACAATACTTTTTCGTAAATTAATTTTAACAAAATTTTTAATAAGATTTCTTAAAATATTCAATACAAAATGTGAATAATTTTAAGGTATTTTTTTACTTTTGCAGGATTTAAAAAAAATAGGAAAAATTGAAGTTCCAAGACAATAAAATTATTATTATATTCCTCAAAAAAAATTTAATTTGGCTAAAAATTGTCTCAAATGATTGAATTTGAAAAAATTAAATTTTTGGATTCGATTTTCAATTTGTAGCATTGAAAATTGTAGCTTAGATTTCTATTTCTAAAAGTTTTTATTTTACGCTAAAAAATTATTGAGTACTTGAAATAACATTTTTTCATTCTTCAATTTAAAAAGGTTTAAGATTCAAAGGTATTCCACTTCTAGTTTTTATTTAATTTATCTGTGCTAAATTTATTTATTTTAAATTCATTGGTTCTCAATTTATTTATTTAAAAGTAAATTTAAAAACACTTTCTAAATATTATTTAACAAAAAAAAATGCCATCAATACTATCGGCCTTAGAAAACTGCAACCAAAAAACTTGGATTCTGAAATAGATGAATAACGCACATTTTTTTAAGTTTAAAGATTAAAAAATTATTTATTCAAAAATGAATATGAAAATAAGCAACGAAAAAAGATACATTTTCAAACCAAATGGGACTTTTTCGCATCAAAATAGTGAAATTACCAACCAAAGAGAAAAATTTTAACTAAAAAAAAAATGAATCCTAAAAAAATAAAGTTTTAACAAAATGTTTCACTTTTAACTATTTCCTTAAATTTTCAAAAAGAAATATGAATTCCAACCCAAGAAGTTATAATTTTCTAATGAAAAAAATTAATTTTCCATAAAATAGTTGAATTTTAGTTCATAAAATATACATTTCAAACAAGAAATGGAATAGTGAAAATTACAGTTCGAAAAATTGGATTTCAGCTAAAAATTTTAATTTCCGAAGAAATAGTTAATTGTTCAACCAAAGAAATGAATTTTTAACTATAATAATGCAATCCTATATTGACATATTGTTTCATAAAATTTTGAATGTTTTTTTAAACTTTACTTTGAAATAAATAAATTGAAAACTAATGCTAAATAAATTTAGAACAGATAACTTAATTAAAAACCTAGAAGTAGAATACCTTTGTATCTCAAACTTTTAAAAATTGAAGCATGAAAAAATGTTATTTTAAGTACTCCATAATTTTTGCGCGCAAAAAGAAAGCTTTTGGAAATAGAAATCTAAGCTATAATTGTCAATGCTACAAATTGAAAAATGAATCCAAAAATTTAATTTTTAAAATTATATCATTTAAGGCAACTTGAAGGTAGATCAAAAATTTTTTAAGGAATCTAATAATAATTTTATTATCTTGGAACTTGAAGTTTTCCTTCAATTTTCTGAAAATTCTGCAAAAGTAAAAAAAGGTAACTTAAAATCATTCAGATTCTGTTTTGAACATTTTTGAAATCTTATTAAATGTATAATAATTTTAAATCCTTAATGTCTGTTCATGTTTTAAATTATTTTGAACTCTGTTCACAATTTGGTTGAAGACTTATCTCTTTAGTTGAAAGCGTAAATATTTTGTTGTGAAAAGTTTTTATTTGGTTAAAAATTATTATTTCTACCTGAAAATTTAACAATTGCAGTTTAAGATTCATAATCATAGTTGGAAATTTATTCTTTTGTTTAAAAAGTCAATAATTTGGTCAAAAAATATTAATTTTTTGTTAATAATTAATTTCTTCTAATCGAAAATTTGAATATTTCATTTTTGTTCGAAAGCATATCTTTTCTCGTAAAAATTTTGACAAATAAATGTTCTTTTTGAGTCAACGCGACCCTTTTGTCTTAAAACAATATAACCTTAACTGCAGTAAACAAATCTTTGAAAAAAAGACAAAAGCTTCAATTCTTTTAAATTTACTACAATTTTATGGAAATTAATGGAATTTTCTCGATTCTTTCTAATAGATAGAAATTATTTAGAATTCTGTTGACTTCATTCTCAATCTTTATGAATTTATTTTTAATCCGTTTAAATTCTCTTGGAATTCTTATTAATTACATTAAATTCTATTGAATTATTTTAAATTTGAAAGATTATTGGTTACCATATAAATCCACTTTAGTCACTTTAGTAAATTTCAGATTAATTAAAGACGAAAATGAATTTTTCAAGAATGATAAATTTTCAACGAAGTATTTGAAGCACTGATCACTTTTTCTTATGTAGTTCTGAATTCTACAAAAATTCTGATAATATTCCCTATTTTTCTTACCAAATAGTAGAATTTTCAACTGAGACTAATACATTTTTATTAAAAATGACATAGTTCAATTTCCAACCAAAATTGAAATAGTTCATTTTTCGACCAAAATTATGAGTTTTTAAACGAGAAGATTAAGTTTATACTTGAAAGACAGATTTTCATCAAAATGCATCAATTTCTAACCATATATTTGAAGCTCTGACTAAAAAGGTAAATTTATCACTAAAAAAAAACGAATTTGAACAAAATCGTTGAAATTTCAACTGAACAAATAAATTTTTAACCAAAAATCGAATCGTAAAATTATAAAATATAAAATGAATTTCAAAGAATATATACAATTTTCAAGAAAAGAAGTGAATTATCAACTAAAAAAGGAAACTTTTTCAATCAAAAGTGGAATAGTGAAATTTTCTGCTAAAGAGAGGAATTTTCAACTTAAGTAAAAAAAAAAGCAATAAAATTTAATTTTTAACAACTTAGTATAACTTTGAACCAAACAAGATGAATTTTCTAAGAAAAATTGCACAGGCGATATTACAACCTAAAAATATTTTTATATTAAATAAGGCTGTATCTAGTCGTCCCGAAAAATTAAAGGAGTTGCAAAAGGGGATGGACTAATCGCCCCTGCAAATTCGGCACGACTAGCCCAGCTAATGAAATATATTGGACTATTCATCCCGAATTTCGGGACGTTGAGACACTTCGATTAAATAAAATCAGTCGAATTAAAAAAAAGACTAATTTGAAATTAAACACTTTATATTTAAGTTGAAAAATTAAAATTCAACAGCAAAAAATAAATTTCGAATAAAATAGTTTGCAACCAAAAAAATAATTTTGTTACAAAAAATGAAACAGTTCATTTTTTAGTTAAAGAAGTAATTTTGTACCAAGAAAAGTAAGTTTTTAACGGGATGCTTAAATTTTTAATAAAAAATAATGAAATAGCTAAATTTTTAACAAAGTAGTTCAATTTGTTACCAAAGAAATTAATATTAAAACAACATAAATAAATTTACAAACAAGGAGTATAATTTCAAAGAGGTAAATTTTCAAACACATAGTTGAATTTTCAACTGAAATGATCAATTTTCAAGAGAAGAAAAATGAATTTAAAAAATGTAGCTGAATATTCAACCAAATAATTTTCTTGCAGCCAAAAAGATTAGTAGTTAAGTATCAAGATTAATTTTCAATTAAAAGAGACAAATTTTCAATATAATACATTGATTGTCATCCAAATGGTTCCTTTTTAATCTAAAAGAGGCGAATTTTTAACCAAAATCGGACAAGCTCAATTTTCAGTTAATCAATTTTTAATCAAAAAACTGATTTCCATTAAAATATTTTACTTTCAACAAAGGGATGAATCTTCAACAAACGAAGTAAAATTTAGTATTTGATATTTAAATAAAAAAATTTTTTAACCTAAAGCCATTCAATTCAACAAAAAAAGGAAGAATATTCAACAAATCATGTAATTTTTAAAATAAAAATATCAGTTTTTAACAGAAAATCGAAATATATACAATAAGTTTTCAACTAAAGAGAAGAAACTTCATAATTTTATGTTTGTGAAATTCAGAACTATGCAAGAAAAACTGACCGTATTTAAAATAATAAATTCTTTCTTTTCACGCTGAATAACTGACACTTTGATTCTATTATACGAATTAACTATAAAATTTTATTAATAATTTTGTGAAAAATAGCTATTTTTTCGGTACTAAATTTGAATTTTCGCAGAACTCATACCCGAACAGACCGCGCACTCTGGTGAGTGGTAAACTCCCGCATTGGTCAGCCGCTCATGCGGCACTGTGAGACAAAAAAAACGTCCGTGGATAAATTGAATTTCAGAAGACAATTATTACCCGATTTTGAACATGTTCTAAAATGAAAACTAATACAATTTCGCATCGAACTATCATGTCCGATTTTTAAATCTTTGCTTAGTTTTTTTTTCAATTTAATAACAATAACAACAAAAAATTTACTTTTGAAGTATACAGGTTTAAAACAATGCCTTGATTTAATTAAAAATGCATAGAAAATTTAAAACAACTATCCAAAAAGGATATTCAAAGCAATGCCAATGTTAAAAAAATTTATTGAATTTGTTATAAGCAAATACGTGAATGAAAAAGGTTTCGTGGGAATTGGTGGCGATTTGTCACTTGATTCGCGCTAAATTGGAACAATTTATGCACAAAAAGAGCTTTTTAGTTGAATGCTAACTTCTAAATTTTTAAGCACATTTTGATGGCTGTGAAGAATTTATTACTGTAAACAACAATTTTTTAAACAATTTTGTATTATTTTATGTATTTATAAATAAAATACCGCTTTTTCAAGGAATTAAAAGCCAGTTATTTAGCAATGATTTTTTGCTATGAATCGATAAAATTTGATAATTGTTTACCCAAACTTAATTAGCATCGGCCATGACAGTTATTATGTTTCCAACTTTTCAATTACAGTGAGTTAATAATAAATTGAATTTAACAAAAATAATTTTGCATACAATTTAGTATTGCTTTTAATAACATTTTTTGGGATTAACGCCACGAAATTTCTGTTTTTTTAAATATTAAACATATTGTCTATTTAAAAACTATTTAAAAAACGTAATTCTTTGAACAAATAATTATTTCTCATATCTATCTTCTCCTCTAGATTTCAGAAAAAAGCGGTACTGTTTCATATTGCTCTAAACGAAGATAATTAGACACAATAATAATATGTTTAAAGAGTTAGATTTTGTTAAATTTCATTAATTATCACCGCGCAATAATTTAAAAGTGGATCAAAAATGGAAAATTATAGAAAAACTACAGCTTTCAAACATTATTATAATTTAATATTGTGAAAAATAAATAGAAAATTGTTTAAACCTCTAATTATCTTGAATTTACTTTCATAATATTTGGCAAAATTATTTGAATTAAGTTATTACAGCAAATTG
The DNA here is from genome assembly GCA_035041075.1 of Acraspis erinacei. Classification (NCBI taxonomy): domain Eukaryota; kingdom Metazoa; phylum Arthropoda; class Insecta; order Hymenoptera; family Cynipidae; genus Acraspis; species Acraspis erinacei. The sequence goes on along the minus strand of JAWWLR010000166.1, from coordinate 29,420,830 downwards.
TAAAAATATATTTATCAATCAAATATTGATATATTGTATTGGAAGAAATACTTGTTTGAATACAAAATCTGCAATTTGTATTTTTGAAAATTTAATATTCGTGCAGAGTTGTCTCAATTACATATCCATTTCAGTGGAAATAATAGTTTTAAGAACAAAATATTTATGACATCATTGGAAAAAATATTGACGATATTAATATTGAAAGTATTAAGGGGTTAAGCCACTGTACAATTTTCAAAAAATCGAAATTTTTTTCTTAAAAGGTGTTTTAGGGTCTTAAAAATAATATACCAAAAGATTTAGGGCGGAAAAAATGTCTAGATGACCAAATTTTCAATCCTGCTTCAACGCCTTTTAGGTCTGCCCCGGTGATTTTAGCGTTTTTCTCGAAACCACTTTTTTTTAACTGGCCGCCAACATAACTCGAACAAATCCTCATCGATCGATCTGAAATTTAAAAAATATGTTCAAAATTTGCTTTCTCCAGCGACTTTATAAGGTAAATGCACCTATTCGCGTCCGTGTAAGGGTTGCGACCGAATTTAAGACCAATAAAAAAATGTAATCCATTCCAATTCGCTAAAAAAACTATTACTGATCTAATAATATATATTATTTTATAGAAAAAATGTTTGTTTTGACAAATTGATACAAATTT
>JAWWLR010000166.1:29383008-29395059 GCA_035041075.1 Acraspis erinacei | reverse complement strand
GTGAGGGGGGGGGAGAGAGTAGAAAGAGAGTTCCGAGCAAGTTCAGACATCGGTGTCCCAGTGTTTTGAATCTCAGATTTCCAAGTGTTGACGTGAGAATAGTGAAAACTGTGTTTTTCATAGACAGTTAGTCCAATATTTATAAAGAAAGTGATTATTTGTTTAATAACTTCTCTGGATGGCTGCTTATGAAACCTCGCAATGAATCAAGCGGTAAACGCAAAAGTGCGTGCTTTTCATTTGAATTGTTTATTCCGGAAGTGTTTCAGTTTTGCATACATAGTTACAAAAGATTGATTTTTTTTAGATGCTTCTGTCTGCAAATGTTTTAAGCAAGCGAAAGACATAGTATGTGGACCGATTATTCAAGAGAGAGCTCTTATTCTGAACGAGATGCTCAATGGCCCGCAAACGTTTTCAGTACGTAAGTAGGAAACACATTTATTTTAATTTGCAACGGCAAACTTTCTTCTTCATTTACGTTAAATATTTAGTATACCCTTTTTCCGTATTAGAAAAACAATTTTCAAAATATTTTCTGATTTGGGAATATTATTATTCAAAAATTTCATTATTCGGGAATTTTATTTTGACCGATAAACTTATTTTTACATTTAGCAACATATTAATAGAGTACAATATGGTTAACCTTTGAATCTGATTTTCTCATTTTGACAGTTGAGGGAAATGGAGTTTTATAACTTTAAGCCAAGGATAATTGGTTTATTATTGAAAAATAACCATATTTACCAATAGATTGATGAAAGACACATATGGCGAAGAGTAGAGACTCAATAGCGATCATCATTTCTTCTGAAGAAAAGGGACTGTTTTGACTGAAAAATATTGGGAGTAGCAGAAAGAATTAATATTATGAAAGATGTTTCATCAGAGCAAATCAGATCAAGACTGTTAAGGCGTATGAAATTGTCAGTGGCGCAATTAATGTAATACGGGGGACCGAACAAGGGGGAAAATTGAACACATTCGAGTCATCGCTCATTAGCATGTATGTACGAAAAATAAATTAGCATTGAATCAAGAAATTATCGGTCTGAATACAAAAGATAAAATAATTTTTTAATATGGTATGAAACGACTTAAAAATTTATTCTAAAAATTTTAATAAATTTAAAATTCACCTGATTATTGGAGAACATAGTCGAATAAAGTTTAACTGAATCCTCGGGAGAATTACAAGAAAAATAATGTAGGAATGCCCAACCTACAATTGATAATCATTAATTGAAAATTATAAATGATATAAAATAATTAATTTACTTTAATTACCTGTGCCTTTTTAAGTGTTAATAAATTAAAGTTAATTATTCTAGGTATATTGTTTCTTTTGATTCTTGGTATTTTACTATAGGCTCATTATCTAGAGTGATATTTATACTCGATCAAACTGCAAATATTGTTAGAAAAGAACTAACTGTATTGATGAAATTAATGAATCGCATGTTTCAATTTAAAAAAATGATGTAGCTACATTAAGCATTCGAAACCCTAAATATGGCACTGATGGAACAGGATTAATTTTGAGAGAGATATAAAAATCCTTGAATCCAGGTTAAAGTTGGCTGTTTCAAAATTAAAAATAATTTTAGTCAACAATATTTTAGTTTTATTGAATGGATTTTACGGTATGTTCCTGTTTGAACGAGAATTCCTTCCCGTGTAACATTGTATCAACAAATATGTTTTGCTGAAATTTTTAGTTTGTTCAGTGAGATAATTTTGCAACATAAAACAGAAGATCCTTGAGCAGATGTCTCTTGTCATGCCATAAACTTAAGTTTGAATAAAAATATTCAAGGCTACAAATAAAACCTCAATGAAAGATACAGGGTGGCCATAAGAATTTGATTTTCAAAATTCCTCGAATTCTCCCTGATTTTTCTCGGACTAATTTTTCATTTTCCCTGACCATTACTATTTTTAGACTAAATTTTAATCTTTGGAGATTCCTAATACTGAATATTTCATTAATGAAAAAAATAATATTAAATTTATATCCATACATATTTAAGAGTAAAGAGTTACATGTATGATTTCATCTAATCCAACAGAATCCGTGAAATCTTTAATTATCCGCAATAACGTCGCCAAATGCTATAGATGTAAATCTGAATGAACTCAACATCACGAACAAATCAAACAAAATTCCACTCCTCAGCATGAATAAAGGAGCGAAGAAAGGAAAAAGAGATTTACTTCCCAACAAATCAAAGTTTAAATTAAGAAATTTGACAAATGAAAAAAAAACAGATGAATGTTCAGATAGTGATGTCCATCATTAAAAAAAATCATTCACATCGTAGGATGTTCTTGCACTATTTCTTTAAAGAACTATCTAAAGCCCTTTTTGTAGAAGCCCTATAGTCTCAGATCATACTGCTTTGAAATTACGTATCGTTCATCACTTGCGGGGCGACGCAGGTCTTCACTTGGTATTCAGTGTTCGCGAAGGTGGTCAAAGAAACCATGGTTGTAATACTCGTCCTGTGAACATTAACCCTACTTTTGATGCAATATATTATTATTAATTAAGGATATATAAAGGGATATTAAGGGATTATGAATAATAAATAATAATAATAATAATCAATCATTTTTTAACAAAGTAATTCAACCATCCAGATTTTTAATTTATTATTATAAAAATTTATCTCCAATCAATAAAATGAATTTTTCACAAAGTATTTCAAAATTGAACGCATAAAGGTTAATACTATATGATAAATTTTCTAGTTAAATTTATAATTAAAAAAAATGTTTAAACCAAAATGGAATAATTAAATTCTCACTCAGGAAAACCCTAACTTTCCCCGAACTATTCTTTTTATTTTCACCAACCAATAATATTTCAAGACCAAATTTTAATCTTGCAAGATTCTCAATACCGAATCTTTCCTATATCGATTAAAATAATATTAAATTTAGATTTGATAAATTTGTTATATTAGACGGTGAAATTTCTAACAAAAAAGCTGAGTTTTCAAACCAAAAAGAAAATTTAAAAAACTTTGAATTTGCAACTAGGGAATGTTTTTTGGTAAAACAAATTTTACAAATTTTCAAAAAAGACGAATTTTCTACATAAAATTTGAATCTTCAACCAGGAACTAAGAATTATACAGGACCACATACCTAAGCCTGCAACATAAGAGGGACTAGGTGTACCTTACGTTTTTGAGGTTCGTGAACTCCAATCCGGTGTCCGTTTGACGCCATCAGATTAGTATCAAGGTCAGTTCAAGGTCAAAACTACCAAATTCATCGCTCACAAAGTTAATTAGGGTACCTTTAGGTTTGAGTGGTCGCTGAATTCGAATCCGGTGTCCATTCGACGCCATCAGGTCAGTATCAAAGTCATTTCAAGGTCAAAACTACAAAATTCTTCTCTCACAAACTAAATTAGGGTGCCTTTAGGATTCAGTGGTTGCTGAATTCGATTCCGGGATTTTGTTGACCCGATCATGTCACGATAAACATAATTTCAAGGTCAAACCTACAGAATTCATCGTAAACGTACTATATCGGGTACATATGGGTTTTTGGGGTACCTACATTTAAATTCCGAGTTCGTTTCATCTAATAAGGTCACGATCAAGGTGAATTCATCGTCAAACCTACAATATCCCAAACCGGCAAACTCTAAACCCGCAAGCTCGAAAACAAAATACTTAAGATCACAAATCTCACAACTCCCAAGCCCAAGACCCCTAAGCCCACAAACCTTAATCCTCAAAAATCCCAAGCCAAACACCCTAAGCCCACAAACTTCAAGTCTATAAATTACGAACCAACAAACCTCAAGCCTACAAACTACAAGCCCACACACTCCAAGTCACAAACCGTAAATCTATAAGCCCCAATCCCACAAACCTCAAGCCTATACATGTCAAACTCACAAACTGACAACCCCCACTAACCCACAAATCTACCGACCCACAGATATACAAACCCACAAATTCACAAATCTACAAAACCACAACTTCCAAAACTTTCAACCCCTAAATCTGAAGTTTGTATTGTTTTTATTTGTTTATGTCAGGTTGTCCAATTTAAATGAAGAGCTCGTTTGGACATCTTAAGGTGTAGGTTAAGAGATTTTAATGATAAAATTTAGAAAAACCTGAAGAGGCTTTTTGTGATTTCTGTGGTGTTTATAATTTGTGAACTTGCGGTCATTAAAAAATACTATGGTATCAGATACTTTTTTAATAAATTAAATTTGAACTCTTTTAATACAGCGTGAGGAACGCTAAAATTCTTTTGAAGAGCTTTCAGCGTTATCCATTCTGAACCACGTGGCTGTAGCACTTCTTTCTGAACTTACCCGGTACAGAAACAGGGGCGCCAATGCCAGGTTTATGTGATGTATAAAGTAAGATTTCATGACTTGAAGGTTCACGCCAAATCATAGACAGGGACATACAAGTTTTTTTCATTGCCTTTGCAATGTCTGCTAATGTCACTTAGACAAGTCGAGCAAATGATGTGAGGAATCCAAGAATGGTTATGACTTTCTTTTGTGCAACCATAACAACTGATGTATATATTTTTTTACAGGATCTGTTAAAGATCTTCTATTTTAAAGTATAGTGTATCTACCACATACGACACAAAATATGTCTCGACTATGGCAAGGTGGTATGGTAAAGGAGACAAGGTGATTTAAAGGGATATTTCTAAAAAATGAAACTGATTAAAATTGATACCGAATAGATACAATCTTCATTAAACCCTGTTATGAACAAAATTAATTCTAAAAAAGATCGAACTCAAATATAAATATAGCACTGACACTAGTCATAACATATATATAAACTTAAGAAAACTTGCCCGAAATTATACATTTTTACTACGGAAAATAGGTTTCTGCGATCAATACTGTATGGAACTTTACTATTGATGTTTAATATTAATGCCACCAAAAATTTAGAGGAATATGCCATCCATTTTTTAGATTCTCATGTCGATTGGTTCCCTGATCATTTAGGTGATATGAGTGAAGAGCAGGGAGAGAGGTACCATCAGAACATTACAGACATGGAGCATAGATATCAAGATGTATTGGACACTCACATGATGTCTAACTATTGCTGATGCCTACAAAGGGATATAAAGATGGTTCATAAACGAAAGAGCATTCGAAGATCATTTGAGTCAAAGAAGAAACGTTCTTCATAAAATAATAAGTCGTTTTAAACAATCAATTGATTTTTATTTGTATGTAGCATTATACTTTATACACCACATAAACCTAGCTTTGGCGCCCCTTTTCTCTAACGGGTAAGTTTTGAAAGAAGTGGTACGTATACGCGGTTCAGAATGGGTATAGCTGAAACCACTTCAACTGAATATAAAGCGTTTCTCATGATGCGCTGAGCAAGTTTAAATTTAATTTATTCAAAAAATACCTGATACTATAGCATTCTTGAACGATGACAAGGTTACAAATTCTAAACAGCACAGAAAACACATAAAAACTCTTCAGGTTTTTCCAAATTTGACCATTAAAAGCTCTTAACCTTCATCTCAAGTTGTCCACTTAAACTTAAATGTACCATAATTTAGTTGGTTAGCAGTGCATTTTGTAGGTTTGACCTTGAGCTGACATTGATGCTGGCCTAGTGGCATCAAACGGACACCGAATTCGAATTAAGCGAACACGTAAGCTTAAGGTGCCCTGATTCATTTAGTTAGCGATGATTTTTGTAGCTTTGACATTGAAATGACCTTTATACTGACCTGATGGCTTCAAAAGGACACCGGATATGAGTTTAGCGATCACTTGAGCCGAAACGTACACTGATTTAAATCGTTAGCGATGACTTTGGTACGTTTGACCTTGAACTGACCTTAACACTGACCTGATGGCGTGAAAATGAAACCGGATTCGAATTCAGCGACCACTTACACCTAAAGGTACCCTGTCTCAGTCGGTGAGCGATGAATTTTATAGTTCTGACCATGAACTGAACGTGATACTGACCTTGTGGCGTCAAACGGACACTGCGTTCGAATGCAGATAACACTTGAACCTACAGATACCCTGATTCAATTAGCTAACGATGAGCTTTGTAGGTTTAACCTTGAAGTCTCCCTAATACTGACCCGATGGCGTCAAGCGAAGACTGGATTTAAATTCAGCGTCCACTTAAACCTGAAGGTACCCTGATTTAATTGGTGAGCGATGAATTTTGTAGGCTTGACCTTGAACTGACCTTGATACTGACCTGATTGCGTCAAACGGACACCGGATTCAAATTCAGCGACCTCAGAAACATAAGGTACAACTAGTCCCTCTTATGTTGCAGGCTTAGGGGCTTTTTTGTCCTCTGTTATCTATAAAGAAATTAATTTTCAACCAGATAGTTGAATTTTCTATCACAACATTAGAATTTTTTACTAAAAAAGACTAATTTTAAGTAAAATAGTTAAATTATTAAGCCTAGAAGACGAAATTTTTTACCACAAACTTATATATTCGTCCAAAGGGACAAATCTTCGAATAAAAAAACAAATTTTTAACAAAATAGTTGTATTTGCCATTAAAAACGATCAATTTTTAACAAAAATATTTAAACTTGTAACCAAAAAGAAAATTTTCCAACTAGCATAAAATCATGAACCTTCAACTGGAACATTTAAATTTTGGGCCTAAAAAAATTAATGAAAATAAATTGAACAAAATAGTTGAATCTTTAATCAATGACATGAATTTTTCGCAAAATATTTGAACTTTCAACGACAAAATAGTAATTCTTCATGAAAAATTTTCTAATAAAATTTATAAATAATAATGAGCATTTTTCAACCCAAACTAAAATGCTTAAAATACTATTTAGGGAAACTTATTTTTATTTTTAAAAAACAAGCCTGGTCACAAAAATGCATTAAAAGATTACCTGAATTTCCCCTGATTTCTTTCAGACTAATTTTGTATTTTCCAGACTAATTACGAAAAGAAATAAGGCAATATTGAATTTAAATTTATGATTTAGTAATATTAAGGAGTTACTATTATAACAAAAATAGAACATTTTTACTAAAGGAGATTAGTTTTCAACCTAAAAAGACGACTTAAAAAAAAGTTGAATTTTCAACTAAAAAAGATGTCAAGAGACAAAAAGATTTTAAACTCATTGTTAAAAAATATGAATTGTTTAAGGCAGAGTTAAACGTTTAACCAAAAGTACGGACTTTCTCGAACGAAGTTAGTTTTCAATCACGTAGTGGAATTTTCTTCCAAAATAATAAAATTTTTAAGCAAGAAAGACCAATTTTCAATACAATTTTTGAATAATTAAGCCAAAATGAGTAAACGTTTTAATAAAAAGTTAAATTTGTATCCGAAAATAAAAATTAAGAATAAAAAAATTAATTTCAGGCAAAGCAGTTCAACTTTGAATGAAAAACGAGTTATAACAAAGTTATTCAAAATTAAACCAAGTTGTTCAATATTCAACCAAAAAAGATAAATTTTCAACGAATTAGGAGTGGAGTAGTTGAACTAACAGTTAAAAAAATTTTAATCAAAAAAGAATTTTTTTTAACAAAATAGTTAAATCTTCAATTACCAACACGGATTTTTAATAAAGCATTTCAACCAAAAAAGATTATTTGTTAATGTTAAAATATAATAGTTTAATTTTTAACTGAATTAGCAACAACAGTTTGAAAAATTTACAAACAGTTGCTGGTTTAACAAAAAAAGACGAAATTTTAACCAAAATGATTAATTTTCTACCAAAAAGGACGAATTTTTAATGAAAAAGATCTATTTTCAATAGAAAATGGAAAAGTTAGATTTTCAGGTGCAAAATAAATTTTAAATAAAAATCTGTTAAATTTTCAGCCAAAGAGATAAATATTTAAGAAAAAAAATTAATTGTTTACAAATTGTTTCATCTTTTATCCAAGTAGTTCAATGCTAAAAGAAAGCAATGTTCAGAAAAAAATGAAATAGCTGCATTTGATATAAAACAAAATTAAATTTCTACCAAAAGAGATGAATTTTCAACCCAAGTAGATTAAATTGCTGCTAAGAAATATTTTTTATTCGACAGAGAAGAAAAAACTTAAAAACTTTTGAATTTTCAAAAAAAGACGAATTATTTATTAAATTTTTGTCCATTAAATGTGATTTTTCAAGTGAAAAGGATCAATTTTCTGCAAGTAGCCAAAAGAAAACGAATTAAAAAAAATTAATCGGCAACCAATATAATGAATTTTCAATCAATTAATTTATAAAAAGGGGATAATTCCTTAATTGGGATAGTTATATTCACAGTCTAAAGAAAAGATTTTTAACAACACCCGAAAAATAATTGTCAAACTAAAAAAATGATTTTTTAATTAAAATGATGAACCTTGAAGAAAATTTTTTTGGAGAAAGTAATTTAACCTTTACCCATTTGATTTCATTTTCTACCAAAAAAGATGAATTTTAAATTATTAAATTAATAGTAGATATTTTAAACAAAAAGCATCACTTTTTAATAACATTTTTGAATTTGCTACCAAATAATCCAATTTTTAACAAAAAGGATAATCATTGGAAGGAAACAACTAAAAATAAACAAATAAAAATAAGGGACAAATAAATTTACCAATTAGAACATTTTACCAGGGCCGTCTCAAACGGCTTTTTCAAAATTCTCTAACTTTACTCTAACAAATTTTCCATTTCCCTTGTAATTAATATTCAAATACTAGAACCCTAATCCTGTAACATTCTTCACATAAAATCTTTTATAAATGGAATAAAAGAAATTGTAATTGCCTCTTATAAAAATTTCCTGACGGTTGCAAGATTTTTTTCAAAATCCTTGAGTATACTCGGTCAAAAAAATGTCCAGACTTTTCCCTGATATGCATGTTTCCCCTTGTGTATTTGTCTATTTCAAACTTCGTCTTTTTTTCGTTTAACAGAGAATACGCTTAAAAATCCTATTTTTTCATAAAAAGAATAAAAATTCCGAGACGTTGCGCAAAATTCAAGGAATTCTTCAGGTATTTCCAAATAAGAAAAATTCCAGAATATTTCCAGATTTTCAAAAATTTCGAACACGTTAGACAGCATGGCCGTAAATTACTTTACTCCTGATCCCATGTACTTCTCTACAAAATTAATCAGTGACCTTTATTCTAAAAAAAATGTCCACTCCCTTCGTGTTATTTAGATCTAAAGATTTAATTGCAAGGCAACAAATTACTTCAAATTCATGACCTTTTCTGTTCTTAATTAACTTTCTAATGCAAAATTTCAAAAGATTCTCGAGGACATAATTATAATGAAATCTTTCCAACAGATTTAAAGCTTTGTTTTTTTGAACGAATACTAAGTAATCATTTACATGAGAAAAGAAATGATGTTCGTATGGAAATTCTGAAATAATTTCTCTTTCAAAGCCGTGTATAAAATTAAACTTGAAACCTGAATTAGCACAAAACTTTAGTATTATTCTCACAATCCAATTATGTATTTAGCCATAGCCAGTGATAAGCCGTGGCTGTTTCCGGCTGTATGGAAAATACTCGCATTTACCTCGAAGTTTCGCCGGGGGAGAGGAAAACTGCAAAAAACCAGGTCCCGATTTCAGCCGCTTTTTCGACGAAGTAAATTATTTCAACCAGGGCTCATTTATCGCAGAAATTAATCATCTTTCTAAATATTAAAGAAAATGTATTCATATTATGGAGGGGAACATCACCTTTCAAAGTCAATGATAATTTTTAATATTCCACCCGGTTAGTAGTTTAATACTATAAATCGGTCGTGTATTTTATAGTTTTTTTACTCATAAAAAGAAATGTTTTTAACATTAATAAATTACTGTAAAATTACTGTAAATAATAAATTGTAATTAATAAATTACTGTCGGAAATTCTTATCTTTTTTTATTAATTACGCAATGATCCTTAAATATTAATTATGTTGGTACACGTGGTATATTCTATTTACCTTGACTTCCCATTGTTTCAATAAAGTAGATAGTGTTACACACTCACGTTTTTCTATTAAAAAAATTCTGTTTTTCAAGTTTTGGTTTTCTGTTTCTGTAACTATCATATATTAATTGTACCATACAGAACTAAATAAATTTATTTATGTTAGAATGAAATTAGCAGTTTTTCTTATATTTGAATACTGATTTTATTTGTATTATACTATTTTCATATGTTTTATTTTTTATTTCGTACGAAAATAATAATAATAACCAGTATGTAATTATTCGATTGAATGAAGCAATATGATACATTTCTATAAATAAAAGTTTTATTCTCATAACATGTTAACATATTAAAAGTTAAAATTAATATTTTGTTTTGATGGAAATAAATACAAAATTTAATGGAAAAAAATCAATTATAATTAGAAAGCGAAGTTTAAAAAAATTCCAGCAACGGGAATCGAACCCGCAATTTCGAGTTACAAAATCCTAGAGTTACCGCCCGATCTAACCGATATAATTCCTTGTTCCATAATATGTACCCTAGAGTAATTAAAAAAAATCTTCTTTTTGCGGAAACATAATTTGTATTTTTTTCAATAACATAAATTTTTTTAAATTAACATGGGATTTTAAGTGGGAAAAGCTCAGTTTTTTGGAAATATAAGATAAAGCCTACCTGTCGTTAACTTTTCGCAAATTAAATTTCATTCTCTTCTTAAGAAATATGGAAAACAATCGGTTTGCCCCCAAAAAGTACAAATTTGGTGCCCCAACTACTTTTTATTGGGACCAGAAAATGCCCCGATTTTTCCCGGACTTTTTTGAATTTTTTCAAAATGGATTTTTATTAATCGATAAGGGACAAGGTTTTAAGTATTTTTTACAACAAATATTACATTATGTAAACAATTCTTATTTGTTATCAAGTTATTATTCAATTTTTGGGACTACTGAAAAATCCCGAAAAATAAAATTCCCGACGCAATCAAATTCCCAAATTAGAAAATTCCCCAATAATACAAGGCCCGGCAGTTATTAATTTTATTTTAAATTAAATTATATTTTAAAAATTTATTTATTTTATTTTATTGATTACAAATACAATAATGAAAATTTATTTATTTTTAAATTATTTTTAATGTTTACAATTTCCAAAATTATTGTTTCCATTTAAAATAATAATAATTTTAATAAAATATTTCTGGATAAAACTGAATTTTTCATCATCACAGTTAAACATTTAATCAGAAAGTACGGGCTTTCTCGAACGAAGTTAATTTTCAATCATATAGTGGAATTTTCTTCTAAAATAATAAAATTTTTAAACAAGAAAGACCAATTTTGAATACAATTTTTGAATAATTAAGCCAAAATAATTAAACGTTTTAACAAAAAGTTACATTTTTATCCGAAAATAAAAATTAAGAATAAAAAAATTAATTTTTAGCAAATCAGTTCAACTTTGAATAAAAAATGAGTTTCTAACAAAGTGATTCAATACTAAACCAAGTTGTTCATTATTCAACCAAAAAAGATAAATTTTCAATGAATTAAGAATGGAGTAGTTAAACTAACAGATAAAAAAATTATTTTTATTCAAGAAAAATTCCCGGCAGTTAATAATATTAACGAATTGGAAAATTCCGAGTAATAAAATGCCCGACAGAAAATTGTCGTATTATAAAATATCCGAATAAGAAAATTCCCGAATTGAAAAATTAATTTTATTTTAAATTAAATTATATTTTAAAAATTTATTTATTTTATTTTATGGATTACAAATACAATAATGAAAATTTATTTATTTTTTAAATAATGTTTAATGTTTACGATTTACAAAATTATTGTTTCGATTTTAAATTAAAATAATTTTTAATAAAATATTTCTGGATGAAACTGAATTTTTCATCCTCTTTTAAAGTTTGGAAAACGTGACCCTCGCGCATATAAAAAATCCGCCTGAATTTTATCTGAACTTAATAATATTCTTTCTTTGTACTTTTTTATGTATCGATTCAGTAAATTTATAACTAAAAGCTAATTTTTTATTCAAATGAAAATTTTTTTATGAAGGTTTTTC
>JAWWLR010000166.1:29372755-29382908 GCA_035041075.1 Acraspis erinacei | reverse complement strand
TCCAATGACGCGGAAACTAATTTTGTTCCAAAAATTGTTGTATAACTTCAGCAATTTAATAGCGGCAAGCGAAATTCTCATTTTTTAATATTGAAATTTGGATTTTTTTGCACCTTCTAAATTTCAAAAAATTTGCGCCTATGAACAAAAAAAAATCACCCTCTGTTTTCATAATAACTTATGTATAAAGATTTTCAACCAAATATTTATATATAAATATACATAATTTTAAAATCCGATTTTTGCGAACGCTTTTTTATTTTTTAAATACTATGGACATTAAAAAAATACGTCACCCAGAATAATTTTATTTAAAATTATTTTTATTTTAAAGTAAAACATTAAATTTTGATCTTTTAAACATTCAACATAATTTCAAGAAAGAAAATTTTATAATTATATTTGTAATCAATAAAACATATTTATCAAAAATCGTTAATGTTTAAATTCGGGAATTTTCCAATTTGCATATTTTATAATTCGACAATTTTCTTTGAGGAATTTTATTATTCGGGAATTTGCCAACTCAGCAATATTTTTAATTGTCGGGAATAATATTATTCGGGATTTTTACAATTCCGTAATATTATAAGCGGTCGTAAATTTTATTTTTCGGGAATTTTATAATTTGGAATTTTTTTATTCGAGAATTTTATTATTCTGGAATTTTAAAGTTCGGTATTCTTAATTCTCGGCAATTGTATTATTCGCGAATTTTAATATTGGGGAATTTCCCAAATCGGTATTTTTATTTTTGGGCAATTTTATTATTCACGAATTCTATTAGCCGGGAGTTTTATTTTGTCGGGAGTTTTAGTCGTCCCCAATTTGTTAAACTATTTACAATTTCTGTAATTCTTACCCCTATGAAATCATGTAAAACTGGAGTTTCTTAAACTAATTATAACTACATCAAGGGTGGTAGGAATAATCATTTTTTGATTCCGACCTTATTAAATTGTTTATTAAAAAATTATTAGCATTGACTCTAACTGTTAAATTAGCAATTTATTTCCTATGATTAAATGATTTATTTGAAATAATTAAATAATTATTATTTTATAAAATCTTTAATATAGAATAAAATTGGATTTTTTCCACAGTTTTAATAATTTGTAAACAGTCCAATAATTATTTTGTCATAAGATGACTATAAAACTGTTAGGACAACAAAAAATAGATAATTGCTCAAATCTTAAAATCGATCTAAAATTGTTGCGAAACCTTTGAAAACTCACTGAAATTATTATAAAATCTTTAGAATTATCAAAAATATTTTCAAAATATATTTCGTAATAATTATGAAATTATTGAAATTACTGGAAAATCATTTAAGTCTTTGTGAAGTTTTCTAAATGTATCCGAAATTTTTAAAATAATTAGGGAACTATTCAAATCTTTGAAATCTGCCGAGAATTTAGTGAAATCTTAGAAAAAATTTCAAATATTTAAAAAATATTTGAGAATGTTTGTGAAATTATTGAAATCTTTTGGAAATCATTGATATCATTTTGCACCCTCTAGAATAAATCTGAAATCTTTGTGAACTAATTGAAATCTTTGGAAATCGTTTATGTCTATCCAAAACCTTCGCAAAATATTATCAATCTTCATGAAATCTTTATAAAATAATTAACTTTTTGTGAAACATTTGGTAATATTTTTTAGCTTATTAAAATTTTTGGGAAATCATTAAAGTCTTGGCGAAGACTTTTAAGTCTATCCGAAATCTTTAAAATCTTTGGGAAAGGCATTGAAATGTTTGAGTAACCTTTTAAATATATCTGAAATATTTGAAATTTTGGAAATGTTTGTGGTATATTTATCAAATTTTTGTGAAATCTTTGTGATCTTTTTAATAATCTTTCAAAAATATTTCTGAAATATTACGTATCATTCGTGAAGTTATTGACAATTTTCTGAAATCTTTTAAATCTTTCCGAAATGTTTAAAATCTTTTTAAAGTCAATACAAAATCATTGAAATCTTTATTTAATCTTTGAAATCTTTGAAATCTATGCGAAATATTTGAAATCTATCCGAATTATTTGAAATCTTTGGAAAATAATTTAAATGTTTATGAAATCTTTATGAATCCTTTAAAAATCTTAGGAAACATTAAAAATATTTTTGAAATATTTAGTAATCTTTGTGAAATTATTGAAGTCTTTTTGAAATCTTTGCGAAATTTTGGAAATTTTTGTGAAATCTTTATAAAGGTATTACAATCTTTTTCAAATCTTTTAAATCTATTCGAAATCTTTTAGAATTTAAATCTAAAAGTTTAAAGAGAAGTTTAAACAGGACAAGGAAAGTTTCCTTGAAAAAGTTTTGTTAACTGAAATTTATTTCCAGAGAAAATACAAATTTTTTAGGCTTATAGTGTGGAGAAATTTACAAACATGTTGCAGTATGACCTAGATTCAGACACTGGAATATTGCTGTGTCTTTTTTCATGCAATATTTCAACATTTCTTGTATTTTTCCGGGTATCAAATAATTCACTATCTGATGTCAATAAAAAACGATTTGTTCTAAAATGAGCTTTTAAATTTTTCTAAACTACTGTTTAAAATAGTAACTAGCAATACATCTACAAATTAATTTCGTAGTAGCATTACCAATCGCTTCAGTGTAGATATAGTGAGAAGCGGAAAATACAAAAATAAGAATAATTATTTAAAAGTCATTTATAAATATGGAAATCTTATCTAAATATTAAAACAAACTGCTTTGAAACAAAGGCAATACGTTTATCCATTTTTTATTCTAAAATAATAACAAGAATCATAAATTACGAAATTTTCCTTACATGGCTGCTTTTCAAAGAAGAAATAATCAAATATACTTTAATTCTTATCAAATAATAGAATGAAATTTTTCTTCGTGCCCTAAGTCGTTATAAAATTTCTACACTGAGTGAAGCGTTCCAATCTTTTATCCTAAATTTTCATCAGTTGTTTCGGCTTAAGCAAAACATGACATTAAAAGTATCACGTAGCTGAAATCTTTGGCCGAAAGGAAGTTTACGAATTTCTTTTTCTGTCAAGATACTACGAGAAAAGTCAAATTCGCTTATTTTAATCATTTCCTCCTTTTCATTAAATATTGGATGTAGCTTATTTCTATCGTTATTAACTATAATTCCAATAATGTAACCATCTCGTCTTCCAACCAGGTATAGTCCGCTTATTTCGACAATAGTTTGATGTGAATTTCTGGCGTAAACACCGAAAAATTCTTTCGTTTCTTCAATATCCCTTTCAGCATATATTTTGTTCCTTGAGTGTGCATTTAATTCTGTAAGAAGTAGAAATTGATGAATTTTTATACTTTGAATATCAATTTGCACGGAACTTTTGGAAATATCCCTGTCGTCAAATTTCTGGGACAAATCAAGAATTCCGAAAAATAAAATTTTCGACACTGTAAAAATGAGGAATTAGAAAATTGAATTCACTAAACTGTAAAATTCCTCAATAATAAAAATCTCGGGACGATTGACAAACCCCGAAAAATAAAGTTAATAAATATTATTTATTTTCTATATTTTTTTTAATCGTCATTTTAAATTCAAACAATAATTTTAAAGACATTAAAAATATGTTATTTTCTTTGAATAAGAATATATCATTGTTGTATTTTTAATAAATAAATAATAATTATCCAAGAAATTGAAATGGTTTATATTTGGGAATTTTTTAGTTCATGTATTTTATAATTCGGTAAAATTCTATCGGGAATTTTCAATTTAGGTAATATTAAAAACTCTTCGCGAGTTCTATTATAGGATAATTTTATTATTAAAGAATTTTGAAATTCACGAATTTTATCATTTGGAATTTTTATTACTGTGGAATTTTCCAGTGCAGGGAATTTTATTGGTTACAAATTTTAATATTGAAGAATTTTATAATTCGAACATTTTATTCTTCGGGAATTTTCCCATTGTATCGATAATTTAATTATTTTAAAATTTTATTGTTCGTGGAATTCATTTTTCGGAAATTTTATTACACGGAAAAGTTGCTAATCGGATATTTTATTGTTCAGAAATTTTCTAATTGGGGAATTTTATAATGTCAGGAAACTTATTATTCGGAATTTTTATTAATTTGCAATTTCATTACTAGGACATTTCATTATTCGTGCATTTTCTTATTCGTAAATTATATTATTCGAAAATTTTGCAATTCAGGACTTTCACAGTGTCGGGAATTTTATTGTTCGGAAATTTTATTAAAAGGGAGTTTCATTATTCGGAAATTTTACGATTCGCAAATATTTTTAGAAGGGAATTTTATTATTTGGAAATTTTATTAATCGGTAATTTTATTATTCAGAAGCTTTACATTGTTCAGAATTTTATTATTCGGGAATTTAATTATTTAGAAAGCTTATTATCCAGAACTTTTCCAATTCAGTAATTTTGCATTATCGGGAATTTTATTATTTGGAAATTTTATTAATTGAGAATTTTATTATATGAGAATTTCATTATTCGGGAATTTTATTATCTGGAAATTTTATTATTCGGCAATCTTATTATTCTCTAATTTTTTTATTTGGGAATTTTGTAATTCGAAAGATTTATTATTACGGAATTTTAAAATTCGGGAATTTGCCAATTCAAGAATTTTAGTTTTCGGAAAGTTTATTATTCGAGAATTTTATTATTCGGAAATTTTATTATGCGGGAATTTTCCAATTCGATATTTTCAGTGTTGGGAATTTTATTTTTCTAAAATTTTATTGTTACAAAAGCGTAAACTTTATTATTCGAGAATTTTCTAATATCAAACTTTTACAACGTTCAGAACATTATGTTTATTTTTTATTTTTTAGTCAACTTAAATTTGTTATTAAAAGGTACAAAAAAGCAAATTTACCACAAAAACACAGGAAAAAGGTTAATTTTTCATGAAAATAGGGTATTCACAGAGGTGTAAATTCTTTTAAATAAAAATTATGTAAATACGACATTGAATTTAATATAAAACACAGTAAATTCTGAAGCTTTGCTGTAGAAGTTTGTATTATTTTTTAAATAATCGAGATTACATTTCAAAGTAAAAAGTTCAACGTTCAAGTAATTAGTTGAATCTTCAACTAAATAGTCCAATTTTCAAGCAGAAAAATGAATTTTCTCGCAAGAAGATTAATTATATATCAGAAAAAACAATTATTGACGAAATTGTTAACCAAATAGATCAATTTTCAACCAAAAATATGAATTTTCCAACAAATTTTTTTTTACCAAAAAAACACAAATTTTTAACGAAATTGAAGAAAGTTAAATTTTCATAAAAATAGTTTAGTTTTTATTCAAATAGCTAGATTTAAAACAAGCATATAAATTTTGAATAGAAAAACTAATCTTCAATAGAAAAAATTAATTTGGTGCCAAATTGTTGAATACTTGAACAAACTGTATTAATTTAGAACTAGTTGAATTTTTAATTAAAGGGGATGGATTTTCGAAAAAGAAAAATTATTTTTGATAAAAAAGACGAAATTTAAAAAAATAAATAACTCTTATACTAGAGAATATCATTTTTCAATTAAAATATTAATTTTCAACCAAAAATGGAAAAGTTACATTTTCAATTAAAAAAATTAACTCTCAATCACATAAAAAATTTTAACTTACATTTTGAACAAAAGGGAAATTTTTTAAATTAAAATTATGAATCTTGTAAACAAAATTCAAATAGAGTATTCATCCCGAAAGATTATTTTTAGACCCAGAAGATTAGTTTTATAAAAATGTAATTGGTAAATTTTCAACCAAGGAGAAGAATCTAAAATCAAAATAAATACATTTATAAACGAAATAACAGATGAAATATAAGTATAATAATTAATTATAAATTAATTTTTTTAACAACTATCATTTCTTAATTATGAAATAAATTAAATTATTTGTATACATAGATTGAGGCGTACGATGACACTTATTAAAATATAAGGTTATTGCAATAAAATAATTTTAAAATAAAATGTTTCAATGATCAGTATTACAAAAGATTCTTCCATTTCTTAAATTTAAAGGAAGAGAAGAATATTAAAAGATAATTTATAATTGAGTTTTAGTGAAAGCTTTTTTTTTGTAATAACGATCAATTGTACGTCTTAATTTAAAATTATTTGATCACAATATTCAAAAATATTTGGCACACTACATCTAAAAAAAACATTTTTGAATTCAAAACCTGTGAGTTTCTGTAGGTTCTTTTTGTTGTACTCTTTTGTAATTTTTGTACGGAATTAAAACTAAAAATAATGCAAAAAAATGTACAAAATTTGTCAGAATGATAGAAAAAAGTTTCACGTTCCTGTAATTTCTAGCATAATTGATTTATTTGTTAATTTTAGGTTCCTATAAATATGATTTTAGTTTTTTGTCGCTTCTTGTTAAATTTTTTTCCTATTTCTTGAAATAATATTTAGTCAATAGTAGACACCTAGATAAAATTTGTATGTAAAAATGTTTCTTAAAAGAAATTACTGCTTTATCTATGATTTATTATAAGAATAAATATTCCTGTCAAACACTTAGTACAGTTTTTTATATTTGAACAATTTTGTGAAATATTTTACTTTGTTGTAAGGATTTCTTATTATTCACGATATTTTACGCTAAATTAGAAGTGTTATATTTTCACGAAGTAAAAAATGTAATAAAAAGCTATATAAATTTTCAAATTGTGGAAATTTGTACTTTATTGTTGATTTTTTTTTGCTTTTCTGCAAGAAAATACAAGAAGACCACAGCAAAAATGATCAATTTATATTTAAGTGGAATTTAAAAAATACATTTTGTGCATTTTCTTATAAGATATAACAAGAAATTACAGTTGCAGATATGTTTTGCTCTTCTTTCTAAAAAATTTTTCCACACGGGATTCAAAAATTGTAAGAGTAAAATGAGTTTCTTTGCAGCTTTTTTTTTAATTCTTTGATTTTTTTCTAAATATTAAAGTTTTTTCTTGCTTCAGTTTAACCAGTTTTTTGCTCCATTTCAAAATCCATACATTTCCTATTTGGTGTTTTTTTACATTCCATCAGAAAAAAATTATTTCTTATTTATTCACAAAACCTTGCCCTTTTTGCATCTTTTAGATTTTAAGTTTTGTATTGTTTCAATTTATCAAATTTGTTCACTATTTTGAAAGTAATAAAAAAATATGCATCGATTAAAAATTGTAAAGCGTTTGGATTTTTTTAACAATTAAAACATGTAATTTTATCAAACAGGTACATACCTTTCTTCGTTAAAATTTTAATTTTAACAGTAAAATAAAATAATATTGTTTATCTTGAAATACAAATCCACCCCAGGTTAGGGTTTCCAAAAAACAGGTGTCATTTTGAATTTTGCAAACGCCAACCCCGAGTTTTATTAATTTCTTTGAAAAATAATACTGCCATATATTTTCTTAAAATTTTTTTGAGGATTCTGCTAAGCTGCTTTAGATCAATTTCTCAATATTTCATTTTTTTACTATACATTTGACGCAAAAAGTTATTTTAACTCCAAAAGATATTTGTTACTTATTAGTTTGACTATACATCTTACTTATTATTACCAAAAAGTTCAAAATAAAAAAACGTAACAGTTTTGAAAAAGTTTCGAAAGAGTAACAAAATTCGAAAAAAAATAAAAAAAACTTTTAAAACATAAAAAAATGGCAAGCAGGGGAAAGTTTTAAAAAATTCTCTTATAATAAACAATAAAATGTCAATTGAAAAATTTATGGAAAGTATATAAGTACCTATCTGTGAAAAAAATTGTATCGCAGTTTGGGCTCAATTCCTGCTTCCAGCATTATTTGCCAATTTTTTTTACATTCTCATCAGAGAAGGTATTAGATATATGTAAAATTTGACTGTATGTCTGTATGTCTCTCTGTGAGCACGACAACTTGTGAAAAAATTAATCTATGAGATTCGTTTCCGGTGCAGTTTCCGATGTCGTTTCCGTCGTCAGATTTTGGAATAGGGTATGCATAGTACGAAAATTTAAAAATTCAAATTTCGACCGCAACAAAAATAATCAAAAATTGCATTTTGCGGTCAAACTATGCACGAAATGAAAAAACGAGTCTCCACCCTAGAAGATTTAAGAGACTCCTTTAAAAAATTATTAGGAGTTGAAGCAATAGGGCACAACAACTGCGATGTAGAACACGATGCGGTATAAAATTCAATTAAAAAAGTCTGGGACAGTGAGATTAGGGAAATAATTTAGAAGTTAAAACCGGTAAGGCTGCTCAGTAGACAAGGGATAAACTCGAGTGCGAAGCTCGAGATTCGTGATGAGAATGTGTTCGCTAAAGTCGAAGGAGCTTTAACAAAAAAGAATTCACAATCATCAAATTACGGTTGTCGATGCTTTGACCCTTAGTTTTGAAAATTCTGTCCACAAAGACCGAGCGCGTAGCGTGAAGTAGATACAGTACCGAGCGCGAAGAGCCAGAACCAATATTCGCGCGCCGTATAGGTGCGCTCAAACTTGCGAGCCGCGCACGTAGAGCGCGATGAGAATATACCCACGAAGCTGATAGATATTTTATATTATAATTAGCTAATAAATTTCTTTAAATCAAATAAAAATATATATTGTTTTAAATATTTATCGTTAAATACTCTAATTACTAAATATGAACATAGTAATAATAATAGAAAATATACTT
Organism: Acraspis erinacei; assembly: GCA_035041075.1. Classification (NCBI taxonomy): domain Eukaryota; kingdom Metazoa; phylum Arthropoda; class Insecta; order Hymenoptera; family Cynipidae; genus Acraspis; species Acraspis erinacei. The sequence goes on along the minus strand of JAWWLR010000166.1, from coordinate 29,374,212 downwards.
ATTGCCAATTGCAAAACATGTAATTCCCTCAAAAGTGTTTACCTTTTAAGCGTTCAGAATGATTTTACGCTACCCGATATTTCTCATATGTAAATTAAATTATATTATATTTACCAATAAAATTGTGTAAAATCGCTAACGTGTAAAATAAGGCACGAACAAAAATCTCCATATTCTTTAAATAGAGGAAACCACTTTTTCGATAATTTCGTGTACAGTGTAACTAACAAATGTTCGAAAAGAGTTTTTACTAGAATTAGCTAATTTTCATGACATATTTGCATTTGATAACTCTGTATGTATGCTTGTTCATAAAAAACGTATGATCTCACCAACTACAAGGTGAGCACTTTACAATTTAGAGATTTAGAATTTAGAGGAATTAACATTAATTTTAAAAGGTATTAGAAAAATCATTATAATAGAATAAAATAAGCATTAAAAAAAAGATGTGAAAAATTTGTTCATTCAAATAAAAAGTTTCATTAAATTAACACCTTTATTTCTTCGTAATCGAGCGAAACATTTTTTCTATTTAAACAAAAATTTAGTTCTATCAACAACAAATAATTGCACAAATACTAACAAATTTTGTTCGTCGAACAACAAATTTGTCTGAGTGTGCAATATAGATAGAAATTTCATAAAAAGCTTAGTTGAAATTTCTTTTAGCATCGCCGTGACTAGTTACACTACCTAACACCAAATAAAATATAGTATAAACAACACAAGTATTAGTTACAAATAATCATATAGTACGCAATGAGTATTAACTGTTTTTTCCTGGCAAAGAAGAAATTTTTTGGATCCAATTCTAGATTCTACTCAGCCTTTTTTATACGCAGATTGCAAAAACTAGAGCAACCCTTTTTGTCAAGCTTTTTTTGTAACTTTTTTCTTGTTAGCAATTTAAAAATTCCTGATCCGTTTTCGAACCTCAGTGGAATCTAATTTCTTTTCAAAAATTGGGTTTGAAAATCTAGCTTAGACACGTTGTAGATAATACCTTTTTAGTTATTCCATGTGACAATTTTTTTTCTTTTATTTTTATTTTTTTTATTTTATTTTTATTTTTATTTTTATTTTTATTTTTATTTTTATTTTTATTTTTATTTCTTTTCTTTTCTTTTCTTTTCTTTTCTTTTCTTTTCTTCTCTTTTCTTTTATTTTCTTTTCTTTTCTTTTTCTTTTTCTTTTTCTTTTTCTTTTTCTTTTTATTTTATTTTATTTCGTTTTATTTTATTTATTTATTTCTTTGATTTTCTTTTATTTTCTTTTATTTTAAATTATTTTTTTTTGCCTTGATAAGGGTGCTATATGAGTACCGAAACGTTGGTGATTATTTTTTTTTCTTTTAATGTTTTTGTGGTGATTTGATAGTGGTAGAAATTATTTCTTCTTTTCTTTTCTCTTTTTTTAGAAGAGTAAGAGGAAGGGGAAGGCGTTTTTTCAGATTG
>JAWWLR010000166.1:29318616-29330379 GCA_035041075.1 Acraspis erinacei | reverse complement strand
TTACATTATTTCTGTGACCGCAAATTCGGGACGACTAGCCCAGATAAAGAAACATGTTGGACTATTCATCCCGAATTTCGGGACGACGAGACACTTCGTATTTAAAAACGAAACTAAGTAATTTTTCTACATTGAATCATTTATGAAGCTTATAAGTTAAAGAATAGAAAATACTAAATTTTTGAGAAGGAATGAAAAAAATATAAGAAAGTAAAATTCGAAAAGTAAATATGGATGGACTACTTTAAAGAAATTTTCCGTATGATTAACCCCTTTTCTAGCTTTTTTGAAACTAAGTATTCTTAAGATTTTTCACCTTCAAAGATATGAAAGAAAATGAAGAGTTTTTTTTAGTAATCTGCAATAAAAAGAATTGAGGGGCTCAGGCTTCAGTCCTATTTTATCGATTTATTATATATTTTTATTGTTTTCAAATACACCAAGTAAAAAACTAGTGAGGCGAAGTGAAGGGAAATTAGGGGAAAATTAGGGGTTCGGAAGGGAATCCACGTGAGGAAGTTAAGGGATATGAGGGATATATGGGAAACAATGGTTAGTGAGGGGTTGGGAACGGGAGGGGCAAGTTCGGGAAGTACGAATAGGAACGGGAAATGAGCGGGGAAGTCGGGGAATGGGGTGGGGTGTGTTAGGTAAAGTGAGGGGAGGGGCAGTAAGCGGCAATGTCCTAACTTCACTTCCCCTCTCTTCCCCCCTCAATATCTGTTCCTCAGTTCCCCGCCCCAAAAAAAATCGTGAAATTAATCCTTTTCCTAGATTTTTAAAAATAAATATTTTTAAGATTAGTCTGAAATGATGAAATAGGAACAAAACTTTTTCTAAAAAGTGAATAATAGAAGAAATCTTCAAAAATAAGTATTTAAAATTTTAGATTCGTATTTAAAAAGGAAACTAAATAATTTTTCTTTAAATCAAGTCATTTATGAAGCTTATAAGTTAAAGAATCTAAAATACAACATTTTTTGAAAATAAATATTCTTAAGATTTATAACCTGAAAATATATGAAAGAAAATGAAGATCTTTCTTAGCAATCTACAATAAAAAGAATTGAGGGGCTCAGGCTTCAGTCCATTTTTATCTATTTATTCCATTTTTTTATTATTTAAATTACACAAAAGAAGCAACTAATAAGCGTGTCACTTTATAGATGTCAAGAAGAACAAAATTTCTGAACCATAAATTCATGTTTTTGGTCGTTTTTGACAAAAATGATAGTTTTAATCATCAAAAATAAAAATAATTTTTTTTTGTAACGCTTAATGCGATTTTTTTCTTTATTCAAAACAGAAAGTGAATGTGCCATAAATTTTGGGTTACACTTAATCGAGGCTAGTCGTGACTCGAGATCTAATTTAAATATCAATTTAAGAAGGAATATTTTTTCTCCTACAAAATCCTCTATCAAAATAACATTAGGAAATTATTTAACTAAAAAAATCGTTTGATATCTTCTGATTCGTTTTTCTCACACAAAAAATCCTGGAGGAGTCCGAATTAAAACTTTCTCGTCACTGATATCGCAATATTGCTAAAATTATGAACAATTCTGAGTATTATCTAGACAAATAATCTGAAGAAAAAAATGTTGGGCAATAGCTTGTTAATAAAAGGAGAGCTATTATTTCTTTATTATTGCATATTTCCTCTATGTGGCAATTTCTTGCCATTTCGCCCCTCTCAAAACGACGATAATTCAGCGGTCAGCAAAGATTTAACGGCTAATTAGCTAATAATTAGCGACCACCTTGGAACCGGACGCGTTGTGTTAACCCGAATACAATTGTATTCCTCGCACGAGTTCGATAATGGGAATGCAAGAGGCGCCCCATTATCGAAATAGCAATTAGAATAAATCAGAAGTACGTAAGCGCGCGATTCAAGCTACGATTTCCCAACGAATTATCGCCAGATTCAACAGCCATTCATTATGGGCAGATTCGGCTGACGCTTATTAATAACTTGCTTCTGAATCATAACACAACTTCAATTTAAAAATTCAATTTAAGTAAGTCTCTATTTCAAGGAAGAATTTTAGAAATAAAATTATTTTTTTGACTTTAGCAACATTATTTTTATAAATGGATATATAATTAAAAGGGGCTGTTTTCTTTTCTGCAGGGTAATTCTGGTACATTCAAGCATTATTATTTTTTTTAATGACATATTTTTTGTAGTTCACTCCAAGGGAAATTTTAGCAGAGGAAATAGAATATTAATAGCTTTAGGTTTGATGGTGAACCTCTTGATGGAAAATCTTTAGTAGTGTTGTAAAAAAAGAACATGATTTTCAACAAGAGTTAAATTTTCCAAGAAAAATATGACTTTTAAGGAAAATGAATAAATTTTTAACAATTTAGTTTATTTTTTAATCAAAAAGTTGGATTTTTAACCAAAACAAAAAATTAAATTTTAATCCAAAAGGACGAATTTTCAACAAAGGGATTGAATTTTGATTTAAAAGTATGGCTTTTCAAGATAATAATTAAATATTAACCATTTAGGTTAACATTTAACAAATTTGTTAAATTTTATACAAAGAAATATAAATTTTGAATCCAAAGAACGAATTAACTCTCCAAATAGATAAATATTCAACAAAACAGTCGAATTTTCGAACAAAAAATTTTTTTAACGAAATACTTACATTTTAAAGAAAAAATTAGATTTGCAACAAAATAGTCAAATTTTTAAGCGAATAAGCCAAATAAGCCAAAAAGACAATTTTTTTAGATATTTGAATTTTGAACGACAAGATAAATTCTTAACAAAAAATACAACATTTTATACTGCAACTAAGATAAACGAATAGTCAACAAAATAGATATATTTTCAGCTGACGAGTTGAATTTTTAATAAAATAATTAAATTATCAAGAAAATAGTTCAATTTCTAAACAAATAGTAGAATTCTCATCTTACAAAGATAAATTCTCAACTAAAAATGTCATAGTTGCTATTTTAACAACAGCAAAAAAATGTATCACAAGAGATTTAATCCACAATATTAATTTAGAAAAAAAATTAAAAAAAAAAATACTAAAGTTTCGGAACAGAGATTAATGTTTCACTGAATTTATCTACTTCTCTGCAAAAAAAAAAAACATATTTTCAAGAAGACACTTTTTCTGTAAAGCATTTGAACTTTACACCAATAATAGAAAAATTACTTTAACAGTTGAATACATTAAATTTAAACGAAGAAAAACCGAATTTCCAGCAGAATAAAAAAATTTTAAAGCAAATAGTTCAATTGAAAGAAAAATTAAATTTTCAACAACAGTTTAATACACACGCTATATAAACAAAAACAAAAAAATTTACCACCAGATATGAATTTTGAAACCAAAAAGTCGAAATTTTAAACAAAACAAATTAATTTCAATAAAAAAATTGATTTTCAACATAATAGATAAGAAAGAAAAAAATGCATTTAAATTGTTAAGCTTTAAGCCAAAAAACTATTTTTCTGTAAATCATTTAAATTTTACGCCGGACGTGGAACATTTACATACACAGTTTAAAACATTAAATTTAAATAAAGAAAAAACGAATTTTTAAGAAAGTAGTTAAATTTGCAATAAAAGAAATAATCCCTTGAACAAAAAATAAATTTTTGAGAAAGTAGTGAAACTTTTACGCAAATAGTTGGATTTTCAATTAAAAACGATCAATTTTTCAACAAAATAGTTCAACTTCCAACCAAAGAGTTGAACTTTTAGCAAAACAATTAAATTTTCATTAAAATAGTTAAATGATCAACATAGATAAATTAATTTTGAAGAGACGAGTTTTGAAAGAATAAAGTGAAATTTTCAACCAAGAAGAGTTATTTTTAACAAAAAAAAATATAATTTTTATCATAATAGTCCAATTTTTAACCAACAAAATGATTTTTCTACTAAAATGCTAAATTTTTCAACAAAAATGGCGAATTTTCTACAAATAAAGTTTTCTTTTTTACAAGAAAGAAAAAAAATTTTCCAAATTGTAAAAAAAATTCAATAAAGTAATTAAATTTTTAGACAAAAATATAAACCTACAACCAAAAAGGGAAATTTGTTGCAAAATAGTTGAACTTCTTTTGTTAAAGTCATCAACTACTTAATTAAACTTTAAACTATTTTTATGAAAATTTACCTAATTGGTAGAAAATTAACATTGTTGTTTAAAAAGAATATATTTTTTCTTTAAATAATAATATTATATTTTTGTGTAGAAAATTAAACAGCTTTTTATATAGTTCTTATTTGTGGCTTTAGAATTCAACCATTTTTTTAAATTCATTTATTTTGTTGAAAATGCGTCTTTTTAGTAGAACCTTTATTTTTTGGGGGAAATCTAAACTACTGTGTTTTTCATTAATTTTATATCTGTAAAATTTAACGTTTCAATTTTTGGTTCAAAAAATCATCCTTTATAGGTAAAAGAATCAATTACTTGGTAAATAATGAATGCATTCTGTTGAAAAATAATGTAATTTATTGAGAATTTAACTATCTCGTTAAAATGTTTATTTCCTTAAATTAATTTTTTAAACTGAACATTTGAAAATTCTATTTTCGCTTTAAAAAATATCTATTTCAATTGAAAATTCAAAGATTTGGTTTCAAATTCATCTTTCTTAATTTGAAATTTATCCACTTGGTGGTAGATTCCACCATTTCTTAAATTATTTGTTTGTTTAGATCAACTCGTTTAAATTTCGCATTTTAGTGGAAAATTCATCTTTCTTGGTAGAAAAAAAATTTTTGTTTAAAAATTCATGAATTTGGTTGAGGATTTAACTATCCCGTTAAAAATGTTTTTTTTTTTGTAAAAATAAACCTGTTAAAAATTCGTCTTTTAGTAGAAAATTCATTTTTATTGTTTCAAAATAAGCTTTGTTGTTGAAAATTCAACTTTCTACTAAAAATTAGTATTTTCTATTGATTATAATATATAATATATTATTTTTATAATATAAGGAATATTTCAAACCTAAGTATGAAAATAAATTATATAAATTATAAGTATGAAAATAAATTTCTATTTTGTAATTTATAAATTCGTAGCTCTGAGGATTCGAACCCTGGAAAACTGTATACTTACCAGCGTATTTGTTCAATGTGCAAACGATCCCAGTTTCCAGTTTCTAGATTCGTCGAGCGACCTTGTGAGTTCTTCGATAATTTTTTCCTAATAATTCATAATATTTTTCTAATTATTAAAGAAACAAAAAAGAAAACCGAAAAAATTTATAACTGTTTTTCATTTTTTACATTAAGATCGTCAATTCTTTCGTGACTTTTTTAAGGACAATTCTTTCCGTGTACCCTATCTTAGCAGGTTGTTTCGTGAATCTTGAAGCATCCGGTGACTGTTCTTCGAACTGCGGATAAAGAAGAGAAAGAGCGCCGCATCCGGAATGGCTCCCGCGGGACTCGAGTTCGAATCCCATTACCGGACTCGCGTCCGTTAAATAGGTCTCGCATCGTCAACCGGAAAATACACACACATACTTATCAAACCACCAGGTTTTATCTTATCCACGTGTAGACCAGGAATTCTTATTTGCCGCACGATGGAAATCGATGAGTTCCATTAAGACGCTCCTGGTATCACATTACCAGGCGAAATTAGTTACTCGTTTTTTCCCTTTTTTTCGAAAAAAAATTTCTTCACGTCTTCTAAACTTGAAATTAAAAACCTTAAACACCTAATGGTTCATTTTTTTAAAAGACAACTTTGCAGTAGAATTTTTAAATAAAAAAGATTAAAATTTAACAAAAAAAATTGTTTTTTCAATTAAATAGTTTAATTTTTATGAATACAGTTTAATTCTCAAGAAAAAAAAGAATATTCAATCTAAGAAAACCAAATTTTTGCCGAAATGGAAGAATATTCAAGAAAACAGATGAATTTTCGACGAAAAATATGAGTTTAACAAAATACTCAAATTTTAAACAAAATAATCCAATTTTTAGCAAAATGCTTTAATTTCTTACCAAACGCTTGAACTATTACAAAGTAGTATAATTTTAAAACAAAAAACATTATTTTTCAATCAAATAATTAATCTTTTAACCAAATATTTGAATTCAAATGAATTTTTAAACTATGAAAACGAATTTTCAAAAAAATGATCGATAAGTTGCATTTTCAATCAAATAGTAAAATTTTCAAGATATAAGGACCAATTTTGTCAGAAGACAGTTGAAGTTTTAACCCGATATGTTAAATTTTCGATAAAGTATCTGAATTTACCACCAAAAAAGATAAATTTCTAGGAAAAAATAAATTTTCAAAAAGAAAAAAAGAACCAAATTCAAACAAAATATTTAAATTTTCAACCAAAGAGATATATTTTCTACTCAAATTATGATTATGATTAATATAAATTATGATTAGTCAAAAAAATTTGTCTTTAAACAAAATAAATACTCAAATAATAATGTAACCTGTAGGAGAGAATCCAAGAAAAATGAATTAAAAATAAAAAACATTTGAGTTAAAGAAAAATCTTTTCAATCCAAACATTTGAATTCTCAAGAAAAGAATTAATTTTTATCCAAAAATGTAATGTAAATGTAATTTAAAAACAGAATTTTGCACGAAATAGTTAAATTTTCAACAAAATAGTTTTTCAAAAAAAATAGTTAAATTGTAAACTTAGAAGATTGATTTTTACCCAAAAGACGAACTTTCAATAAAATACATGCATTTTGAACCAAAAATTATCAATTTTAAACTAAAAATGGAAAATTTAAATTTTCAGTAAAATATTAAGTTTGAAAAACAGAAACAATTTTCAATTAAATTGTTTAATTTTGAACAAAACGAATTTTCTACAAAACAGATAAATCCTTCAACATCAAGAATTATTAATTTTCTAACGAAAAGAAGAATGATCAAAAAAATATTAAAATGGAAAATTAAGGAGAATAATGTAAAAGTAGTGTAATACTGTTACTAAATTTTTTAAGTTTTTAATCAAAATGAGTGGAATGTGACACAAAAAGGCTACATTTAAACAACAAAAAAATGGTTCAATCCATAATCAAAGATGCATTTTAAACCGCAAGAGACGTATTTCCAAACACATAGTTGAATTTTTAACCAAGAAAGATTTCAGGTGAATTTTCAACACCAGAATATTAATTGTAACAACAGAAAAGTAAATTTTCTTCAAAAATAGTTTTGAGGACACAAAAAGCCGAATTATAACAAACTAGTTGAATTTTCAATCAAAAAGGAAGACATTCTTAAAAATATTTTAATTTTTCAGCTAAATAATAGAATTGTTAACTAAAAATATAATAACCAGAAAGAAGCAACTAAAAACCAATAGAATAGAAATACAAGGAAAAAATTGCTGATAAAAATGTTATATCAGGGTGACCGCAAACATTATTTTAAAACTTTCCTTACTTTTCCCTGACCATTAATTTTTTTAAACCAGAATCTCAATCTTAAAACATTTTAAGCATCAAAAATTTTATAAACGAAATAAAACAATTAAAAATCAAAATCTAAGTAATAAGAATTTGAGTAAAGTTATTAATAATCAAATTAACTTAAAATGCCTCTTATAGAAATTCCATCACGTTTGCAAGATTTCTTTTTACAATCCCTGAAATTCCTTGAAAAATAAAATTCCCTAAGATTTCTCTGAATTCCAGGTTTATCCTGACTTGGAACCATCCTGTGAGAATAGCGAATTTTCTTTTCTGTAGGCGAGTCGTAGGCGAGTTAGAGGTGAGCCGAAGGCGAGCTGTAAACGAGCCGAAGTCGAGTGTTTCTTTTTTGAATTCGACTCTACCCTTGAATAAAAATACTTCATAATCCAAAATGTATCGTTACAATTTATGATTCAAATGAAGTTTAAATAAATGATAAAATCCTGAAGGTAGGGCAAATTTTTTAAGTGGTGAGGAATAACGAAGGAAGTGGTAAATCCTTCTCGCTCAGCCAAACCGAAGTTTCTTTTCCTATATTATTCGCGGTGAATAACGAGAACACTCCGTCATTCCTTCCAATTTAAGTGTAACGAGCCACACCGATACATTTCTTCTTATTCTTTCTGGGTATGCCCCACTCCACCGGCCATCTCTCGTGTAATCCCGTACAATCCAGACATTTTTCACCATTACTCGTTTAGAGGAGGGGGTAAAAGGGGAACACAGTACGTGGGGTGGGTGTATGAGCGGGGTGCCAGCAGCCACGACGATGCCGGGCAAATAATTAATTTCTCACGGAGCTAACGAGCGCCGTTTTTTCAAGCCGGTGTCGGCGTGTACACTATGGGCAATACGCGATGACATCTGATGTAAAAAAACGCGACGGACCCACCCCGATAGAAGAAGAAACGACGACGGGGATTGGGGTGGAGTGAAGATGCTGAAACGGCGTCTCTCGGGGATAAATGGCCAGCAGACGAATGGCGATGGTCACATTTTTTTAAAGCGATCGTCATCTTCGCCAATTAATGTCTCCCGGATACTGAAATCGAAAAAATTTGATGCTTCCCTGTTATTTTCTTGTTATACAAACTGTTCCAAACTCAAGTTTCCGGACATGTATGGCTGTATAAAAATAAATAAAAAATTCCTCTTCCAAAAATCAGTTGAAGTTTTAGGTTTTCAGCTATAAAATATTCAGGCTGGACCACTCATATACAGGTTGGTTCATTTTAATCGACGCATTCGAATATTTCTAAAAGTTGGCGTCGTACAAAAAATTGTTAAAACAACAGTTGTTCACCGGATTCAAAAAGAGCGGGAAATTCTACGTCCGAAATGGTATTTTGAATTTTTTTCATGGACCTTAGAAGGTTATTTCAAGGTAAAATTTGACCCTGAAATATCCTTTTTCCTGAAGATTATCTTTTTAGTTATAAATTTTATTGTTTGGCGGAAAAGTTAAAAAAATAACAATTTTATTTTAAAAACATCCTTCTTGGTTGTACATTCAACGTTTATATTTCTGATTTGTTTTTTTGTTAAAAATTTAAATCTTTTTTGTAGAACATAAAACAATTGTTTAAAAATTATATTTTGTTGCTGATCATTAAACTGAAATATTTTTTGGATTAAAACTATTTTTCTGACAATTTGACTTTTTGATTTAATAGTTCATTTTTTAGGTAAAAATATTGCATATTTCTTGGATAGAAATGCAACTGTTATGTTAAAAATTCAACTATTTCCTAAACAAATTTCTTTTTGGTTAATATTTGTGTGCTTCTTTAAAAATTAATAATGTTATTAAAAAGTTATACTTTTTTATTCAAAATTGGACTATTTAGCAAAAAATGAACTTATGTTTTACAATTCTAATTTTGGTCTTGGAATGTGAACTAGAATCTTGTTTTGATGAAAATTTAACGATTTTTTCAAAGTTTTTTTTAATTCGTCTGTTTTATAATAAGAAATTTCATCTTTTTAGATTAAAAGTGCAGCTGTTCGTTTGAAAATTCAACTATTTTTTGAAAATTTGTTTTGTTTATTTAATAAATTCTTTTCTGTTTTGAGAGTAATTTAATCTTTTTTTGGATAAATATGCTACCATTTGGTAGAGCATTCAACTATTTTGTTGAAAATTCATAATTTTTGGTTTAAAAAATTTTTCTTCCTCGATTGCAAATTAAATTTTTTCATAGTCTTATTTTTTGTTGAAAAATTCATATTTTTATCTTAAAAAGTCAACTAGAGGTCAACTAGAAGTCAAATAATTAAATTTTTTTATTCATCTGCAATAAGAGAAATTTAATCTTTTTTGGATGAAATTGCAACTGCGTAATTAGTACATAAGTCAACAATTTTGTTAAAAACTAATTCTTTTTGTTTAAAATTTGTTCTTTTTGGATTGAAAACTTAATTTTTCTAATAAAAACTTATTACTTATCCAAAATTTCATATTTTTATCACGGAAAGCCAAAGGAAATTTTATTTTACACAAAATATAATTATTTTTCTGAATATTTATCGTTTCGAATTAAAGATTCATCTGTTTTAGTAAAAATTTAACTTTTTTATAAAAATGCAACTTCTTGGATAAAAATTCTTCTTCTTTGTTTGAGCACTCAACTTATTTTGTTTGAAAAGTATGTTTGAATCACTTTTTTATTAAGTATATTTTTTCAAAGATTTATACTTTTATTTGAAGAGCCATCTCTTTGGTTGAAAGCTAAAATATTTTGTTGAAAATTAATACCTTTAAACTGAAAATTGAACTACTTTGGAGAAAGTTAAACTACAAAGTGAAACTATTTAACTTTTTAGTGGAAAAGACTTTTATTCGGTTTATAACTAATTTTTTAAATGATGATGTAAGTTTTATGTTTTTTTAAGGTTCATATTTTTTAGTTGAAAATTCTCCTCTTTTGTTAAAAAATAATTTTCTTGGTTTAAAATTTCATTTTTGTTGGGCAAAAATGCATCAGTTTCGTGGAAAATTAATTTTTTGCTGAAAAGTTTCAATAATTTCATTATTAATATGATATAATATTATTCTAAAAGTTTATTAAAAGATTTGAATTTTTTAATTCAACTGCTTAAGACTGTCAATAAGCACAAACGCTTCTTATTTCATATAATATTTTCGGTGTCTTTTTTTCATGAAAGGGATTAATTGAAAATTTAACTTACAAATTTTAAATGTAAAATATGATACAAATTCAAGCGAGGAAAGAACAATATATTTTTAGCAATAATAATTAAAAGTGTTTTGAGACGTATCTTTACACCACTTTTTTATACAAAATTATTCACTTCTGCAAAATATTTTAAGAAAAACGATTTTTCAGAAATAATTACGAATGTACTTGAAATTTCTTATGAATAAAATGCATCACTAAATAGAACCCAAAATTATCTTTAATAAATGAAAATATTTGTTCAGAAAATATAAATCCTTCCTTCATTTTTGTTGATTCAATAGAAGCTGCAGAAAAGTGATTCTATTGTTCCAATTTTATTTATGTAAATAAACAATGCATATGAATTATTATTATGATCAGAAATTTAAAATATTTATAAATTTAAATCAAATTTGTTTTGTGGATTCAAAACATAAACGTGAAATCAGATTATGAAATAGAAGTTGCCACACATTCTGCGCTTATTGAGTCTGACTATACACTCCCTTTTCTACTGACAACTTTCGAATTGGAAAAGTTTAGCAATATCCAGTAATTCATTCAAAAATGCAAAGTATTTTAATAGATAAATAAACGGTCGTTGCCAAAAAGTTGCGAAATTTTGACTGTAACGATAAAGCCTCCATTTATGCCACATGTTTTTTCGATGAGATTCCACACCATTTTCTCTATTTTATTTAAGCACTGCTATTTTTACCAGTAAAAAATATACTGGAATGCCCTGAATGATGCTATCTGATTTCTGGAATCTATAGGCTTAAATTAGTTCTTCTTTATTCATAATGTGTCCCCTAAGGGTTTACATGACTTCCATTCTTTACAATTTTTCCGCTTACATATTAAAAAGAAAAGTCTGAACCTTAATATTTACAAGTAGTTACAAATATGTACATAAATTCTTATATCTATTTCCTAAACTCTATTTCCTCTGATAGCGCAATGTAGGACTTTTTAGCAAAACATTGAGCGAGCGAGTGGTCGAAAGCGAGAGTGCAAGTGCAAGCGAGAGAGAGAGAATGAGAACGCAAACGTATCTTAGTCTACTTATGCTATTACATATCTATTACTTACAATATTTACGCTTCTAATCTAAGCGACTTCCGTTTCCT
>JAWWLR010000166.1:29306847-29318516 GCA_035041075.1 Acraspis erinacei | reverse complement strand
GTCTCTCTAAAAATTTCCGATACTCTCTTTATTAATCCCTCTCTTATCCCCTTTTTCACCATAACTTTTTCTATTTCACCTCGGTCTAATGAGTCAAAGGCCGCCTTTAAGTCCACGAAAATTGCTATCATTGCCCCTTTTTCCCTGGCTTAAATTAGTTTCGCATAGATTTATTTTTTAATTTTTTAATATGATTATATTAATGCTTGTTTATTTTTCAGGCCAGTGTAGGCCGAAGAGGTTACGCTTTAACATTGCCATAGTAAAAAGAATAAATGTTTTCCTTTGCAGATTGTAAGTTCCATGTTATGCCTTGAATTTTACAAGGAAATAGCCTGACTTGTACCGCATACCTGCGGAGCAACCCCCACCGTTGCACCGAGCGCACCCCCCTCACTTGCTTTAACCAAGCATATCTCGCCTCGGATTAGAGAAGGGCATACCTGAGATCTCAAAACTAATATCCATTGTAAATATAATCCCTTTATACTCAATACTCATTCATAGATTGTCTATATGAATGTTACTCTAATTTGGAAAGCTTAGTATTTCAAATTATATTAATATATCAATTTAAATGCTTATAAACATTTGAAAAAAAGAAACAAAACATTTTTGAAGAAGATTTTTAAGCAAAATAATTAAATATTTAACAAAATAACTGATATTTCAACAATGACAACAATTAAATTTGATCCGAAGAAATTAATTTTATAACAAAAAAGACGACTTTTCAAGAAATAAAAATTTTTCGGTCGTGAGAGAGAAAAAAAATTAATTCAATTGTTGAAGCTTTAAGCTATAAGAGAAATTTGACCTAAAACAACATTTTAGTTTATTTTGGTTTTGACAAGAAAATATACATTTTCAGCAAAAACATAATTTGCAACAAAATAATTATATATTCAACAAAACAGTAAACATTCATAAAGAAAAGTCAACAAAGTTGTTTAACTTTTACCCATTTACTTGAATTTTTTATTTAAAAAAGTCAATTTTCAACAAAATACTTGAAATTTGAACAGTTGCACTTTTACCCAAGAAGGATTCAATAGAGACTGAAATAGATGAATTTTTGAACTAAGAAGATAATCTTTCCAAAAAATAGTTGAATTTTCAACAATATATAGTTTAATTGTGTTACCAAAAGGTATCAATTTTTAATAGAATTGTTTAATTTGTGATAAGACTGTTGTGTTTTGATCCAATAGAGAAGAATAATATGCAAAATGTAGCCATTAAATAAAAAATAATAAAAATGCGTTTTAATTTAAAGTAGATATTTGACTGTAATTTGTATTTTTAATTCTCATTTATTTGTCATATAAATAAAAATAAATTTTTTATGTCTTTTTATTCAATGTTTTCAGGCATTAGACTCTGTTAAGAATTTATTTCTTAAACATTTTTTTATTATTTAGTTAAAAATTTAATTTAAAAAATTCTTCTTTTCGGCTTAAGAATTCAACAATTTGTTTTAAAAAAGTTCTTCACTGACTAAATTTTTTTTATTCATCTCCTTCTGTAAAAATTTCTTCTTTTTCATGAAAAATTCAGCTGCATAAAAATTAATCTGTTGCGGTACAAAATAATATCTTTTGTTGGAAATTCAACTGATTTGTAGAAGGTTTTTATTTTCAGCTCGAAAATTAAACAATTTGGTAGAAAATTTGACTATTTTGTTGAAAATTTATGAATTTTGTTTGAAAAATTCACCTTCCTTGCAGTAAATAAATTTTTTGGTTAAAAATTATTCTTTTTTAGTTCAGTTTTGAAGTATTTCGTTGGAAATTCGTTTATGTTGATTAAATCCAAATATTTTTTATTGGAGATTCAAAATTTTTTTGTAAAAATATCAACTATTACATTTTTCGATCAAAATTCAACTTTTTGAGTCAAAAATTCTACTCCTTGGTTAAAATTTAATCTACTTTCTTCAAAGTAAATTCTTTGGTCCAAGATTCATAATTTTTATTAAAAATTCGTATACTTTTTGGTTATAAATAATTTGTTTTTATTTAAAGAAACTTTAACTATTTTACTGAGAATTCGACTGATTGGTTGAGAATTGACTTTTTTAATGAAAATTCCCATTCTTGGGCTGAAAATTTAACTGTTCTGTAGAAAGTTAATATTTTTCGCTTGAAAATTCAAGAGTTTAGTAGAAAATTAAACTATTTGGTACAATTTAAAAAAAAAATTTTTCTTGAAAATTAGTTCACCTGAATCAAAATTCAAACTCACCATTTTGTATAGTAACTTGTTTTTTAAGTTTAGAAATTTCTCTGTTTAGTATAGAAGTAATATTCTTTTTTAAAAGTGTAAGTATTTCGTTTAAAATTCATATTTTTTTGTATAAAATTAATCTGCTGTGTTCAAAATTCTTTTTTCAATACAATTTGTCAACTGTAAGTTTTTGTTGACCATTCAAATAATTGATTAATAATTAACTTTTTTAAGTAAACTCAACTTTTGTTGACAAATTCATCTTCATCGGTTGAAAATTAAACTTTTTGAATATATGGAATAAAATAAATATTCTAATTATATTGTAAAAGTATATTTAGTTGTTAAGATGAACGTCAAAATAACAATAAAATTAAAAATGCACATTTTTTTGTAGAAAATTAATCTACTGAGTTCAAAATTCTGTTTTCAATAAACTTTTGCAACTGTAAGTTTTTATTGACCATTCAAATCATTGATTAACAATTAACTTTTTTTATGGAAATTCAACTTTTGTTGACAAATTCGCCTTTTTCGGTTGAAAATGAAACTTTTTGAATATATAGAATAAAATAAATATTCTAATTTTATTGTAAAAGTATATTTAATTGTTAAGATGAACATCAAAATAACAAAAAAATTTAAGATATCTTTTCAATGTCTGTTTTAATGCTCTATTGTTGATTTATTATAATTGCCTAAAACACGCCAGGCGGTTAAAAAAATAATTAATAATTGTTATAAATGCCTCAATAAGCCAAGCACTTGGACGCACACTGTTAAAAAAATGTCAAGAAATGTATAGAATTCAAGGAAGTCGCGGAATTCGTGTAATTCAGGGAACTCGAAGAATCTCTAATGTCACGGAATTCTCAGAATTCATGGAATTAATTGAATTCACGAAATTAATAGAATTCATGAAATTCACGGAGTAAATGGAATTCAAGAAATTCATGGAAATCAAGGAATTGACGGAATTCATAGAATTCGCGGAATTGATGGGATTCAAGGAATTTGTCGAAATCAAGGAATTGATGGAATTCACAGAATTTATAGGATTCAAGGAATTCATTTAAATCAAGGAATTTGTGGAATTAATGGAATTCATGGAATTGATCCAATTCAACCTATTCATAGAATTGAGGGATTTCATAGATTTCAAGATATTTACTGGATTTGCGTAATCGACGGAATTTATCGAAACTATGGAATTCACGAAATTCATGAAATTCAAGGATTGCATGAAATTCACGGAATTCATGGAAATGAATTCATGGAATAGACTTTAAATCACGGAATGAAAAGAGTGCACGGAATTATTTGAATTCAAAGAATTTACGAACTTCATGGAATTCTCGGTATTCCATGAATTCACGGAATTCGTGAAAGTCCATGAATTAAATGCATTCTGTGAATTCCTTTAATTTCATGAATTCGTTGACTTGCTTCAATTTCATAAACTGCGAATTCCGTACATTTGGTGAATTTTTTAGGAAGTTAGCCAATCACCTAAAATTTCTAAACCTATACGCTATCTGCAGTAGCTATTTATTCATAAGAAAAAAGTTCCATATATTTTACGATAACCCCTAAATATCCAGTTTTCATTTTTTTTACTCAACGTATGAATTTTAAGAGAATGGAAAAGTGGTAGGTAAGAGTAGGATTTTATTTTTAAAGAACACTTGAAATGTTGAAAACCCTTTGAGTGTACTTAAGACAGACCTTTGGGCCGTTTCAAAGTCATCGGAATCGCCTTGAGGCAAGAAGGAAGGAAGAAAGGGTCGGTCGGTCTTCTTACGAGGCGAGGGCGGAGAAGCACCGAAGGGTAGTTCTAAGGAACTGGGATGGAGGGGTTTGTTGTGCGATAGTTTAGACGATCTATGACCCTAGTTCGCTAAGAGACCGCGAAAGGGTGGATTTACTGGTCCTCCCTGCGTTCACACCACACAAATCCAAGTGACCGTCGGTCGGTTTCACCCCCATGCTTCCGTCTCGCCGCACGACTTATGGCACTTGAATCTTGA
Organism: Acraspis erinacei; assembly: GCA_035041075.1. NCBI lineage: Eukaryota > Metazoa > Arthropoda > Insecta > Hymenoptera > Cynipidae > Acraspis > Acraspis erinacei. The sequence continues at coordinate 29,314,263 of JAWWLR010000166.1, read as the reverse complement.
ACCACTACTTCCTTCTTATCTCCCTTCCCTTGAATCGACACACCGTGACCGAACGAGATTCTCTTCTTTCCCAGGTTTCCACCCAAAGGGGACTAAATAATTATTGCATCATTCCAGAAAACATTTCGGGACTAATTACCAATAACATTATTATACCATTAGGGTATTGTTCTTTCGGGGTAAGCATGACTCGCTCGCTGAGGGCGGGAGTAATGTGGGGGAGGGGTATAGATTTTTAGATTGATTTAGAATTCCAGTGTTATTCATTGCATTAACGGACACTAAAGTGTTTGTTAGTGTATCGAAAAATATTATAGGACAATGCTGCACATTGTTCTCTCAAGCTTTCATTCAAATGCTATAATTTTGGTTTTATTTACATGAATTTCGAGGCCTATTTTCTTTATCCTTGCATTCAGTTTGCTCAACATTCGGTGCAAGTCTTTGATTGACTCTGTCATAAGCATCTTATCACCTGTTACTTCTAACCCACGTACCTTTCAAGTCCGGAGATCCGCACATCCAACGTAGTAAAAAAACAATAAAAATTCTAACCCACGTACCTTTACAGTCCCGAGATCCGCACCTAATTCGTTAAAGAAACCATATAAATTGATAACCCATGTATCTTTATAGTTGACAACAATATTGTGCATTGCCAAATGCGAAGAAAAATCAACATAATACCTTAAGAATGTTACCTTGAAATATAAAATTGAAATTATAAATAAGGGGTCGTCTATAAAATACGCTACTTTGAGGGTGGGGGGAGACGATAAAAAATATGGTTCTTAACAGATTGAGGGAGGGCCTTCAAACTAAATTTATGAACTTGATAACGTTTAGTATGTTTCTTAATGATACGATGAAAAAATGTTTGCTTCTTTTGCGTTTAAAAATTACTTTCATATTAAGGACTTGACACCCTTTTTCATATTTCCCTATTTTGCCTCATATTTTATATTTTTTGTTAAAAATTCTACAAATTTGTTAAAACTTGAACTACTTTTTTTTTAATTTATCTTTTTTGTTGAAGATTCACCTCTTTGGTTCAAAATTTAACTATTTTGTTTAAAATTCGTTCTGGTTGGAAAATTAACTGATTTTAAGCCGAAAATTTAATTATCCCATTTCTAGTTGAAAATTTATTTTTTCCAGTTATTTAGTTAAAAAATATACTATTCATTTTAAAACATAACTACATGGTAAAAATGAACTTTTTTGTTCAATATTCATGGTGTAAATTGTGTATTCATAATGTAAATTTCGTCTTTTTGTGTGGAAAATTAATATTATTGTTTGAGAAATCATAATTTTGGTTGACGAGTCAATTATTTTGTTAAAAATTCGCCTTTTTCCGTTTACGTAGTAGAAAATTAATTTTGTTTTTATAAATTTATTTTCGCGAAAAAAATAATTATTCAACTTTTGATTAAAATCTTATGTTTTTTAGTTGAAAACTCATATATTTGGTTGTAAATTCCTTTCCGGTTCATCTTAACTGGTATAAAATTCGTGCCTTTTTGTTAAAAATTAATTAATAAATTGTAATTTTAAATATTGTACTTCTGGTTGAAAAATTTATTGTTTGTTGAAAATTTAACTCTTTTGGTTCAAAATTCAACTACTTCTACAAAAAGTTTAACAATTTGTTTAAAAATCAGAAATTACAAAAAAAATTAACTACTTAATAGAAAATCAACGTTTTGTTGAAAATTAATAGTGTAGAGTAGAAAATTCAATTTTTTGTTGAAAAACATCTATTCTTTTGAAAACTCCTTTGGTTGCTCAGCAAATTAATATTCTCTTTAACAATCATCATTTTGGATGAGTATATAACTATTTTGGTAAAAATTCGTTATTTTTAGTTCAATTCAATCTTTTGAAAATTTATTTCCTAAACCTGAAAAAATAACTATTCCATTTTGGGCAAAAAATGTATGTTCTTTAAATAAAAATTCTTCTATTTTAGTAGAGCATTCAATTATTTGGTAGAAAATTCAATTATTTGTTTCTAGGTGGAAAATTCAAGTGTTTTGTTGAAAATTCATTTATTTTATTGAAATTTCGTCTTTTTGGGTTTTAGAATCAATCTTGCTTTTTGAAAATTGATCTTATCAGCTATGTAGTCAGTATTTTTTTAACTGTCTTTTGGCTCACTTTAATTGGTGGTAAATTCGATTTTTTGTTAAAAATTAATTTTTTAACTGAAAATGTGACTACTCTTTTTGTTCAAAAACTTTATTTATTCTTGAAAATTTAAAGATTTCGTAGAAAATGAAATTTTTTGATGAAAGTTTATAGTTTCGGGTGGACAAGTCAACTGTTTTCTGAAAAATTCATCTTATTGAGCAGAACTAATTTTTAATTTTTTCTAAATCATCATTTTGGTTCGAGATGTCACTATTTTGTAAAAAAATTCACGATTTTTAGTTAAATTTAATGTGTTGAAAATTAATGTTACAAAACTAAAAATGTAACTATACCATTTTCGTTTGAAAAGCTCTTAGATAGAAAAATCATACATTTATAATTGAAAACCGAAAATTATATCTTTCGTTGAGAATTAATATTTTCTTCTTTTGTTTTTGAGAATTGCTTTTTGAAAGTCTTCTTCCTAGTCAAAAATTCTACTCAATATAAAATAGCGTATTAGAAACGTGAAAGAAACGCATCATAAACGTAAGATCCATGTATATCCATTGGGTTCGTCACTTTTAGGTGGAGGGTGGGGGGTAGGAAAAACTACTATTGTCAGTAAGGGAGGAATTTGGGTAAAAAATATCTCAAAGTTGGTAACATAGTTTATGGATGACCCCTAACCTTGAAGTTCTTTACACGGAATTTGTTCCTCACAATTGCTCAATATAATTCTGTGACCTCATTGTACCCTTCAAAAACTAGAAACTAGAAATTGAGAACATTCAAGAAAGATTGGAGCTGTATAATGTTTTCGAAGACAGTCAGATGTAGGGATAGGAAAATTTGAGCTTAGATGCATTTTATCAGTGCTCCTTCGACGAAGAAGCTGTGGATCTCGGATAAGTGAAGGTACGTGGGTTAGCATTCGCAGATGATAAGGTTGTTATGGCAGAGTCAATCGAAGACTTGCAAAGAATGTTAAGCAAATTGAATACAAGCATGAAGAACATGTACTTCAAAATTAAGGTAAATAAAATCAAAATTATGGCGGAAAAATCCCGGAATTTGAGGGACAAAAATTATTAGAAGCCCTAAACAATAATCACGCGCACAGTGCTTGTTTGTTGGCTCTTTCCTATAAATAATTAATTGCACCTAAAGTGAGATCATCACTGAATATTAAGAAAGGGTAAAAAATCAAGATAGGGGATAAAATCATAACAGGGACATGAAGCGGGACGAGTAAGTGGCGTCACGGCGAGCTGCTAAGTCCCCATAACTCTTAGACTCCCAATTCAAAGTATGCTCTTCCCGGTCATAAAAGCGTGCATATACCGTTCGTCGAATAAAAGGCAAGTAACGTCGCAATAAATGCGAGTTATGAATATGTTCGATGCACAATGCCGCGGACGAGTCCTTATTTTCCCTTCGACTCCGTTAGAAAGCTGTTTCTTCTCCTTTCGTCGCACTGGAATTAGCATAACTTAAAATGCTACATGGCTATGAAACTGCCTTCTTCCGCCGGTAAAATCGTGGGTGCAACATCGAAAAATATACTCCTATTTTACGGCTAATGTATCAAAATTTCGCAAAAAATTAGAGAGCCGGGAAATTTGGAAATTTGGAACTCAACATGTCTTTTTGAAACTCACCATAGAATACGAATTAAAATTTATTCCTACTGATAATTTTATGTTCTTAGGAATTTGTAAAAAATTTATTATTATTTTTAACAATTTTCTCTTAGGAAAGGTATTGTGACACGTGATGCTTCTCTGATCAAAAACTAAAATTAAAATTCATCTCGACACTTCAAAGACCAATATTATCTGCAGGATAACAATGTATTATAGTGTAATTTTTAACCAAATGATAGATTTTTTAAGCCAAAAAGAATAAATTTCATAAGAAAGTTGAATTTTCAATAAAAGAAGCTGGACTTTCGAGATTAAAGTTTATTTTTAGCCAAAAGTTTACAAATAAGTTGCCTGACAAAGCAGTTGAATTTTCATCGAAATAATTTGACCTTAAAAAATAGATTATTTTTTTACATAAATAGATGAAATTTTAACAAATAAGATTAATTTTCTACCCATTACGATTTTTGAAACGTATACATGAATTTTCAACCAAATAGAAGAATTTTCACCCAAAAGAGATCAATTTTCATGTAAACATGGAATACTTAAACTTCATGTAAAAAATATTACTTAAAAAAAAACAACCAATTATTACTTAGTTGAATTCGACTAGAAAAAAATTAATTTAAATAAAATAGTTGTATACTGAGCCAAACAGATTAATTATCAGCAAAGAAGATTAAATTTCTACCTAAACAGACAAATTTTCAAAAAAAGTTCAGCAAGTCAAGGCTCAAAAGTGGAATGTTTTACAAAACAGCTGACTTTTCAACCGATAAAAAAATTTTAAAAGGAAACTTAATTTTAAACCCTCAAATATCAATTTTTAACGAAATGGTTGCATTTTTGACTAAAAAATATCAATTTTCAATCTAAACTGCAATCGCTCAATTTACAGTTTAAAAAATTAATTTTAAAAAACAACGCAAAATCTGATTTTTAAATAGTTGACTTCAAATCAAAATAAATTTTTTAAACAAAATAGATAATAGTTGAATAGTGAACTAAAATGAAAGATTTTTAACAAAAAGTACTAATTTTCTACCTGAATTCGTGGATTCCTACGATATAGTTGAATTTTGAACTTATTTTGAATGAACTTTGAGAAAAAAATGTAGTTGAATTTTCAGAATAGAAAAAACATCATTTTTAAGAAAACAAAAGAATTTTTTACAAAATAGTTAAATCCTCAACCTAATAGCTAAAAATTCTACCTAACCAGATGAATTTTTGACGAACGAACTATTTAAATTTTTAACTAAAAAAATGTAGATTTTCAACTAAAAATTAAATCCTTCGATTTCCAGTTTAAAAAACTTCAAACTCTAAGGAAGAAGAATTTTTAACATCATTGTGTAATCCTCAACCAAAATTATGATTTTTTAACGAGAAATATTAATTTTCTACCAAAGTAGACGATTTTTAAAGAATATTCGTGAGTTTCTCCCAAATAGTTGAATTTTTAATTTTTATTCAACAAATTTTGAAATCAATGTGGAATAGTTAAATTTCTCGACAAATAAAATTTTAACTAAACAAAAAGACGAATTTCTCACAAGGTAGATAAATTTTCAAATAAATACTTTAATTTTCGGCCAAAAAAGTTAAATTTTGAATTAAATATGTAATTTTTCAATTAAAAGTTCATTTTTAAAGTAATAGTTTATTTGTTTACTAAATTTTTTAATCTATAATTGAACAAAAAATTAAACCGAAGAAATTAGTTTTAATGTAAAACAATGAATTTTGATTTGTGAAAATGAATCTTCAAAAAAAGTTTAACATTTAACCAAATAGTTGAATTTTCAACCAAAAAAATTGTTTTTTTGGCCAAGAAGACTAATTTTTTGACAAAAAAGACGATTAATCCACAAAATACATTTTGTTCGAATTTGAATTTTCAAGCGGGTAGTTAAATATTTTACTGAAAAGATGAATTTTTCATTAAATGGTTGAGTTTTATATTGAAAAGATCAATTTTTATACAAAAAATTGAATACGTAAATTCTAACTTAAAATAATTAGTTTTCAACTAAAAATAAAACGGATTTTGAATAAAATAGTTAAATTGGAAATTAAAGCGATCAATCTCTAACCACTAAAATGAATTTTTAACTAATTATTTTAACTTCTAACCAAGCAGTTGAATTAAAAAAATTCCCTTTAAACAAAATTTTTGCATTTTCATTAAAATATTTAGATTATCCACCAAACTGTAGAGTTTTTAATTAAACGAGATTAATTCAATGTCCCGCGAGAGAAATCCTTCAATTTTTAATGATTTGCATTCAAAATTACAATCTAATTTTTATCCTAAATTATCATTTTGTCTACGAAATGTCAACTTAAAAATCTACAATTTCAGAAGCTTTGACTTTAAAACATCAATTTCGTTTAAATTTTAAAAATTCAAATTTTTAACACTTTAAATTGAAAATAATTTAAATTCGCCTTTTTCGAAATTTTAATCTGAAAGTCATTCCATTTTGAGATTTCTCAATTAATGCAATTGTTTAATTTTCAACGCTTTTAATTATAAATAATAAAATTTAAACTCCTTCCTAATGACACTGTCCTATATTTCTATTAACAGTCTGAAATTTCTCAATTTTGTGAATTTCTTCTTAGAATTTTTTAATTTCCAATTATACACGTTTAATTCCTTTTTATTGCTTTCGAAATAAACTGAGCTTCCGATATAAGAACCCCCGATTTACGATATTTTTTTAGATCTGATGGACTACGTAGTTATTTTAATGCATGACGCATCAAGTTGCATCATGCATCCAAATCCAACGGAATTGATTCATAAGCCCCTGCCTGTTCACTTTTGGATTCCCTCAAATGAGGATCAAGGACAATTTAAATCATGCCCGAAACCGTTCATATATGCGGAGTTTAATGTGTTGTCCTTTTGCAAAATTTCAGCTAATCTAAAATTGTTTCATTTCGAATGTTTTTATTTCAAAATCGTTAAATTTTTATTTTTTATTTTGATAGCTTTCAACTTAAAATTTTTAATTATTGTTTCAACAATTTTTTAAGCCCAATTTAAAAAAAAACTGTATTAGAAAATTTTTTCTTGAATTGCTAACATTTTTTATCTCAAAAAATAAAAATAAAGACAGCATGAATACGAATTTAAGAATGAGTAATAATTTTATAGACGGAAATATGTACTTAAACAATATTTGTATTGATGCGTTTGTTGGCAGGATATTAAGAAAAAAATATCTTTTTTCCACTTCAGCAAAGGATCTATCTACTAAATCAAATCTTTTTCGCTCTGGATATCTGATACAGACAATTTCTTGGGATTCAAATATATCCAGATTGCAATTTAAGACTTTGTCTTTGAGTCTCTAATGGGTGCCAAGGAATTTGCCATTCCTTGTAAAAAAAAGAATATTGGCGAGAATACGAAGATGGTAGCTTCAAAGAGTGCGGATTGGGGTTGAAGCAGGAGATACTTAATGGCGCGTGGCGATATTAAAATGGCATAAAAATGAGCTGTAATTTGTATCTGAGTTCAAAAGTTACCCCGTACTGCCATCAGTGCCTTCACCCTGTTCCGTATCTACATCGCTTACTATTATTATTATTATTATTAATATTAATATCAAACGTCGGGTGT
>JAWWLR010000166.1:29248980-29261883 GCA_035041075.1 Acraspis erinacei | reverse complement strand
AGTTCAACATTCAACCAAAAAGTTAATTTTTACACAAGAAAAACAATTTTTTCATCAGAACATTTAAATTTTCAAGGATAAAGGATGAATCTCCAATTTAGAAAAATTAATTTAAAAAAAAACAAGCTCAACTTTCAATAAAACAGTTGCATTTTTTACCAAAAAGTTAATTATCAACCAATTATTTAAATGATCAAATAATTAGTTTAATTTGTTAGAAAATTGTGAAATTTTTCAGCAAAAAAAAATTCTATACAAAATAATAAATTTTCAAACCGTAAATATGAATTTTCAACAAAAAATTAATTTTCAATTAAATAGTTTCCCATCCTGCCAATTTTGGTGAATTTTTAAGATATAAAGTTGACTTTCCTTAAAAACACTTTAATTTTCAACAAAAAGTTAATTTACAACTAAATAGACGAGTTTTCAAAAATAAATAAATTTTTTCAAACCAGTTAAACTTTAAACCAATTAGGTGATTTTCGAACCAAACACAAAGAATTTTGAATCCAAACCAAATTTATTATACCTCAGTAGTTAAATCTTCAGCTAAAGAGATGAATTTTCAACTAGAATGATGAAGCTTAAACAAAATTTTTTTAAACTGTTTAACTTCCAACCAAAAAGTTAACTCTTAAACCAAAATAAAAACAAATAAAAAACATTAAAATTTTTAAGCAAGGAGATAAGTCTCGAATTAAAAAAAAAAATTAATTTTGCACCAGCAAGCTCAACTTTCCACTGAACAGTTTCACTTTGTATAAAAAACTTATTTTTAACCAAATATTTGAATTATTAATTAAATAGTTAAATTTTCTACAAATTTGTTGAATTTTTAAGCCAAAAAAAGGAATTATCTACAAAAGATTCAAATTTTCAAATTGTAAATACGAATTCTCAACAGAAAAGTTAATTTTCAATAAATTAGTTCAATATGGTAGCAAAGTGGAGATTTTAAAGAAACAATCAGAATCATCTATAACACAGTTTAATTTTCCAAAAAATGTAATTTACGACCAAACAGACGAATCTTTACAAATAATAAATTATTTTTTAACAAAAAAGTTAAAACTTAAACCAATTACTAGATTTGTAAACCAAAAGCAAAGAATTTTCAATAGAGAAACAAAAAGCATTTAGTATGTAAGTTAAAGCTGCTACCAAAGAGATGAATTTTAAACTAGAATGATAGAGCTTAAAAAAAATGTTATCAAGTTTTTAGCTTCCAACCAAAATTTTAATTTTTAATCAAAAATAAAACGAATTAAAAAAAATTACCCAAAAAATGAATCTTCAATTTTTTTAAATAAATTTTCAACAAAGAAGCTCAATTTTTAATCAAGTAGTTTAATTTTTTACCATAAATTTAGTTCCCAACCAATAGAAATAGTATCCAATAGTGTCTGCAAAATTGTTAAATTTTTAAGTCTGAAAGAGGTCTTCTTTGAAAAATAATCAAATTTTACACCGAAAAATATGAATAAAAAAATTATTTAAGACCGAACAGTTAAATTTTTAACCAAGGTCGTGATTTTTTAATTATGAAATGCATTGATTCAGAGTACTTCAACTTCAAACCAAGTAGCTGAGTTTTAAGAAAAAAAAATACCTAATAAAATATGCAATATTTAATATATCTAGGAAGAAGATAATAATTTAAAACCAAAAACAGTTAAATTCAAATGAAGCGGACGAAGATTATAATTTTTTCTAAAAAAATAAGAATTTTGAAAAAGTCACATCAAATTTTATTTTTCATAAATGATGAGAATGTAAAAATAAACCGCAGTTTCAATGAGATAATGACAGTTTCAACCGAAGATATGAATCTTCAATAGAGAAAATTAAATTTTATCAAATAATTCCAAATTTCAACCAGATAGTTAATTTTTTACCAAAGCGGGTGATTTCTGAACAAAATAGTTGCATCCTTTAAAAAATAATTAAACTTTCAACCAAATACTATAATTTTAAACCAAATAAGATAAATTTCGAAATTAGAAAATATAATAGTAGACTTTTTAACCAAAAACATTTAAATCAAGTAATACATAGACGCTGTAGTATTATTAGAGACTAAAAATCAACTTCACTCAGAAAACGATTCGGTTGAAACAAACAATTGTCATCGGTTCTACCATAGAATATTGTAATTATATGAACAAATTTATTTTTTGCAGAAGTAATCCTTTTTGAGAAAAAATTTAAAGAATTGATTGAAATTTAAAATTTTTTCCTATAATATTTAATTTTTCTATTAAATCTCTTTTTAAAAAATTTTACTATTTTGATTAAAATTCGGTTTATTTTTGGATCAAAATCAATTTCGTTAACATAAAAGTTAACTCTTCCATTTTTGGTTGAAAAATCGTATATTTTAGTTGAAAATCCCAGTATTTGTTTTAAAATTTATATATTTTGTTAATAATTTATATTTTTTGTGAAAAATTAATCTTTTTTGTTAAAACCGTTAAAATCTTTTCAGGTCGAAAATTCATGTATTTTGTTCAAAATTCGTATTTTTCATAGAAAAATTATAATCTTGTCTGTTGAAAATTCATAATTTGTCATTCAAAATCCAACTGCTTGATTATAATTAATCTGTGTTCGTTGCAGATTAAAATATTTTGTTGAAAGATCTTCTTCAATTGAATTTAAATGTTTTTGGTTAAAATTGGTTTTTCGTCTAGAATTATTAACTCATTAAGAATTATTAATAATTATTAGGTGGAAAATTTTTAAAAATGTTATTAGAATATTAAAATATTTGATAGATAGAAAATCAATTTTTTTGAATCCATATATTTGCGTTTAAATTTACCCACTGTCTTAAAAATGAACTATTACGTAAGAAATTATACAATTTATTTAAAAATTAAACTTTCTGTTGGATATTATTTTTTTATTTAAAACGAATTTTTTATCTGCATATGAATCCATTCCATTTTTAGTTGAAAATTCATCATTTTCTTTGAGGAGGATGCTATTTTGTGAGAAAAAAATTTCGTTAATTTGAACTGTTTGAAAATTTTGTCATTCTTTGTTAAAATCATATTTTTTAGTTAAAAATGATTATTTCTGAATTAAAAGTTAGATTTCTTGTTATAAATTTTTCTTTTTTTGGTTTAAAAGTCAATACTTTTCTAAAACGTTGGACATGTTAATCTCTCTTACTTTAATTAACAATTCAACTTTTTTGTTAAAAATTCATGTATTTTTCAAAAAATAGTCGTTTGGTAAAAAATTAAATTTCTTGGTTGAAAATTCATTTTTGAAGGTTCAAAATTCAGCTGTTTGGTCAAATTTAAATATCTTGTTGAAAGCTTAATTATTTTGTTGAAAATGCAACTATTTTGTTTTGTTTTGAATTTACTTTAATGAAAATTGTTTCTAATATCTAAAATAAAAGTTTTTACTTATATAGATTGAAATTGAAATTTTATATCCACTTTGCAATAAGATTAAGGTCATATTTAATGTAAGTTAACAAAAATAATAGTTTAAACAATTTATTAATGTTTAAAATTACTTTCTCTTAGAGTGACGCCAGAAAGTTGCGGTTTTTCTGGAATTCACAAACTTTTCTCCATTTTTCAATTAGAGTGAATTTACTAGTAAGAAAATCTTAATTGTTTAAATAATAAATATCGTAATTATTTTTGATAATATTATCTTTTAATAACGCTAAGAAGATGCCATTCTTTTAATTTCAACATTTTGGCAACTTATTTGTTAGAATGAAGTACTAGTTAATTAAAGTTACCAAGTTATTTGATTAAACAATTTATTATTGCTTAAATCTATAGTCTCTTAAAGTTATGATCAAAAGTTGCTCTTTTTTCTTAAATTAAAATTAATTTAAATTATAATTATAAAATCGAAATAAGATCTTGAAAATTAGTCAATTTCTTCATATTTCACGTTAAACTTTCTACCGATTAACCATTTTATGGAGACCTTTTTAAATAATTTATATATTCATATTATCATTTAGGACAACTTTTCTCTCCCGTGAGAGGAAAAAGGGGTCGGCTGATAATAGAAAGTGTAAAGTCCCAAATTTTTATTTCAGGCTCTGCAATAAACTTCGTGTTTAATTTTGAAACCAACTTTTTACAAGATATTTACAAACTATCATTTTTTCATAACTACAAGATCAGAGAAATGACGAAAAATTTAAAAAACTGTCGCTTTCTAGCATTGCCCTGAAAGAATACAGCCATAAATAGTAATAACTTGTTTAAAATATTATTTTTGTTATGTTGAATAATTTATTAATTTACTAAATGGAAAGTGGACAAAAGTTACAAATTTAAGGAAAAACGGACATCATCCAGAATTACTATAGGAGAATTTAATTATACACAATAAATTATTTAAACAATAATGTTTGTTAAATTTTATTAATTAAACCTCACTATAAGTGAAAAGTGGACAAAATTTTTAAAATTTTAGAAAAATGTAACTTTCTAGCATTATTCAAGGAGAATATTATTTTTAAAAAATAACGCATTATTTAAAAAATTATTTAAATAATTTTAATTAATTCTTAACTCACTCTGATTAAAAAGTAAATGAAAATTGAAAAAATTCATAAAAAACAGCAACTCTCTAGCAATATTCTATGACAATATTATTATAAATGCTGATAAATTGTTTCAACTAACTTTTTAAATTTTAATATGTTATTATTTCTCTCAAAGTGATAAATTACCAAAATTTAAAAAAGTGTGACTTTCTTACTTTATTCTAATAGAAAATTGCTATTAAAAATAATGGATTGCTTAAAAAAATTCATTTAAACACCTTTCTAGCATTATTTAAATAAAAAATTATTAAAAATAATAATAAATTGTTTTATCAATTAATTCTGTTAACTATAATTAATTATTAACTTACCTGGGTTAATAAGTATACGAAAAGTGAAACATTTCAGAAAAACCTGCAACTCCCTAGCACTATTCTATGTCAATATTGTTGTAAATTATGATAAATTGTTTAAGATAACTCCTTGTTAATTTAATATAGTATTAATTCTTTTATAGTAAAAAAATAAAAACATTGAAAATAAGTGTGACCTTCTCACTTTATTCTAATAGAACATTGATATGAAGAATAATATATTGTTTAAAAAATTGATTTAAACATCTTTCTAGCATTACAAAAAGATAATATTTTTTTTAAATAACTAATTATGTTAAATATACCGAAATATTAACTTACCTTGATTAAAAAGTGAACAAAAGTTAAAAAATTTAAGAAAAACCCGCAAGCGTCTGGCATAATTCTCTGACCATATTGTTATAAATGATCATAAATTATTTAAAATAACTTTTTGTTGATTTAACAGGTTCTTACTTCTCTCTTAGTGATAAATTAAAAAATTTTAAAATAAGTGTGACTTTCTGACAATTCATTTAAACACCTTTCTAACATTATTCAAAGAGAATATTATTAAAAATAATATTAAATTGTTTAAATAAATAATTCTGTTAACTATAAATAATGATTAACTTACTATGATTAAAAAGTTATCAAAAAGTGAACAATTTCAGAAATACCCGCAAGTGTCTGGCATTATTCTGTGACCATATTGTTATAAATAATGATAAATTTTTTAAAATAACTTTTTGGTAATTTGACAGGTTATTAAGTCTTTTAAAATGATCAATCAAAAAATTTAAAAATATGTGTGATTTTCTCACTTTATTCTAATAAATCATTGCTATGAACCATGATAGATTGCTTAAACAATTCATTTAAACATCTCTTCCAGTATTATCAATAGAGAATATTATTTAAAAAATAATAAATTGTTTAAACTAACTTTTTTTAAATTTAAAATGTTATTACTTATCTCAAAGTGATAAATTTTAAAAATTGAAAATGAGTGTGACCTTATAACTTTATCTTAATTGAAAATTGCTATGAACGATAGTACAGACTTATAGGAGCAAAATTCAAAAAGTAATTTTTCATTTGTATTCTATGTCAAATTTTTAAAAAACTTATCGAAGGTTGCTCAGGTGAACCTAATCTTAGCGATTCTGAATAAAATTTAAAAAAAGCCTTTTTTTCTTAAGGGAACTACTTTGTTTAAAATTAACTTTTTATTGAAAATTCATATTTTCAACTTAAAAATTTAACTATTTGCTATAAATTTTTTTTTCTATTTTTAAAATTTTCATCTATTTTTGTGTAAAGCTTTAACCATTTGGATGAAAGTTCCTATTATTGTTATAAGTTAAACTGTTTTTCATTCAAAATTAAAATATTTGTTAGTTTAAATATCAATTATACATTGTATTTCGTGTTCAAAAATTGTTAAGTTTTATCCAGCTTGTGAGACCTCGCAATATAATATTTTTAACAAAAAATATCCATTTATTTTTGCGTGGATTAAAAAAAAATTGGGGGGGTTGGGGGTAAGCATGCATATTCGAAGAAGAAAAAATGTGGACCACCCTACTGTACAACCATAAATCAAATTATTTAATCAATAAATGTCGTGTTTCAGAGAGTTTAGCAGAAAATGTACCGTATGACTGATTCACTGAGGTATAGAGAAAATGTTCCTTGAATAATCCCTTTATAGTTCACAGGTTCTTCAGGAAATTTCTCTGTAACGCTTTAATGCCCCACACTTTTTTGTCCGTAATTCTGTCTGGCGTGGCGGTGAGAAATATAAATTGAAGTATCTCTATCGTTCGGTGAACAGTCAGACAAAACATCCGGACCGAGAGCGATCATTTTCAACAGTTGATTAACCGTTCTAGAAAGTGAATTGTCCTGCGAAAGTGTGTCCTGCTAGAATGGCTTTTTAAATTAATATTATGCAATAATTTTTTTTAGAAAGTCTCATAAGGTGAATGCATTTGCATAGGAGTGATGTGATCCTAAAAATGTGCTAGATAATAAAGTTGATTAAAACGGTAAACGAATTATTTTTAACATTAGTGTTTTGATCCAAAATCTCATTCCGTTAAAGTCGTCCAATAAAAGTACGTAAGTAACTGCCTAAAATTTTAGGTGGACTGTTTTGTGAATTCAGTGACGGAAAATCTCAGTGTGCAATAGTGATCGTGACAATGTCAATGGCATCAATATTTTTATTTACAATTTTAATTTTTTTATTTAATAATGTGTGCTCCGTGCTCGTAAAAGATACTGCAACACAAAATCCGGTGAAAATTAATAGGGATGTTCGGAATAGTTATGAAGATTTTTCAGATGAAAGTGCTTATGTGACAAACAGCTACGAAGATGAAGATCCTGACGGACCTATGGATCATCAAATACCATTTTCGGAACATGAGGCTCCACAGTATACAGGCCCAAATTATACAGCGCCTGGGAACTGGGCAAAGCCACCACCTGAAAAAAATATAGCCCTAGAATTTGTGCCCACAAAATTATATTCTCAAGTCAGAGCATCACATACAATAAAGCGTGTACCACAAGAAGAAGCCGTAGAAATAGCCGAAACTGAGGAAGAGAAGGAAAATGCTGCTCGATTACGAGAAGTAGTTACTAATTCAAAAGTAGCTACAGTTTATACTGAAGAAGGTTTTGAAGATGCTGCCTATGACCATGCTGGGCGGCAGAGAGGTGCAGATTTTCATGAAGGTTATGCAAGAAAATTGGACAATGAGCTTAATCGTGGAACTCAAGGAAATGCTAAAAGTAACAAAAACTCAGTCTTCGAGCCTGCGTCGCCTGAAGCTAAAAATACAGATGAAAAATTTGAAGATTATAGCGAACACCTTGATGATTCAATGACTATAGAAGAATTGGAAAGTCGCAAAGTGGGAAATGTAGACAACTTTAGTGGAGTAAGTAAAAAAAATAAGAATGTTAAAAATATTTTCCAAAATGAGTTCAAGAATCCAAAAGTTAATCCCAAACTTATAGTTGAAGAGGGAATAGATGAACTCGAGCGTGAAAATAATTATGAAAACACAGAAGCCGAAAAGGGATCAGAAATCTACGGAGCTGAAAAATTAACGAGATGCAGAGATTGTAATGATTATGACGAAGCAAATTTGTCTGAACCTCAAAAATTGGAAACATCAAACACTTTCCAAAATCAAAAGATTACTAATGCAACTCATGAAGCAACTGAAAAAATAGCTGAACCTGTTTATACAGTAAGACCAAGGCATAAATTTGAACTTTTTGCTAGAAAACAGAAAGAAAAGATGAAAGCTTCTAAAAAAACTGGCGAGCGTGATAAAAAATTAGAAAATTCTCCGGAAAATCACCAACATATTCCAAAGAAGAACAAAAGAAAGGAGACTTTTTATGTAAAAACTGACTTGCCATTGATTAACCCCACAAAAGATGCTAGTGTCACTACATTGGCATATTTTTCAACCGACATCCCAACAACAATAAATTACGGTGAAATTTTTTGGAAATATTTTAAAGAACGGCAAAACCAAAGAGCTACCTTGAAACCTAATATATTTGATGAAGAAACAACTGTTAACTATGATTCGATCACGATACCCAGTATTAACGGACGTCAACCATACCCATTTTCAGCAAAAAATCATAGGAATTTTTCAACACCCTACACATTTGGAAATCACTTACTACCGGAATTGATTAATAATTTAAAAAATGATGCACTCCCTGAATCAACAAATCAACATTGGCCGAATAAAAAAGATCAATTAAATGAAAACAAGGAAAGTTTGGACAAAATAGCAAGTAATACATTTTTTCCTGATGTTACAGATTCGACAGTAAAATCATGGACATCAGTTTATGATGGATATGATGCTTCAAGACGGATGGAAGGTCCTGAATACACAAGTACTCCAGAATACTCAGTATCAGCTACCGTGATGAACAATTTCAATTTCCGCCCGAAAAATACTCAGTTTGATCATAACCCCTTCCTGATGCATTATGCTCGTTCTGCAAACACTTTTATTCCTCGTTACAAAGTTTTAATAAGACCTCACGCTGACCATACTAAAAATAGCAAAGCAACTTCTGAAGCAAATTTTTTGCAAAAGAACGTTAATTATATAAGAAACCAAGGTCATTTTCGTCCGATCATACAGAACCCAAAAACTAGACCCATTCAGGATTTCTCTTTCTTGAAACCACCACTACCACCTTCATCAACATCATTTCCATCATTATTCTCCTCAAGAAAGGTTGCACACAATGATTTATTACCACGTTACTCCACTATGACCGAACAAATTAAGAGGCTGGAACAAGTTAGAAATGGATTGCCTGACAATCAGATTGAGAAACCAGCCAAAAAAATTCTTACCAAATTTCCAAAATACGTGGACTCTACAGAGTATCAACAATTTCCTATAATTCCCCAAAAGAAAGTATTTAAAAAAGAAGAAATATTATTTTTGCACCTTCATCCACCTGACCCCTTGGAGAAAAGCGAATATGCTGAATATGGTATTAGTAATAGGCAGAGTGAACCATTTTTAAAGTCTAAGAAAACAGGAAAACAGATTTATTTTCAAGGTCCATTTGCAGCTAAACAGAGGCGTATTTTCAGAAATAACTCCCCGGATGTGTGGAAACAGGTGAAGTCGGTTAAGAATAGAATCAAGCGAAACATAAGTAATTCGAGGAAATCTGGAACAAATACCTTCAGTCCAGAACTAAAATTATTGAATGAATCTCCTAAAATAATAGATATGGTGATAAATAGTGAAATAAGCAAAAGATTCGAAAATAAAAGAAATCAGGAAAATAATTCTAATGACAAATCTGTCAAGAATGAAGTTGAAAAAGTTCAAATTGAAATTCCTGGATTTGAGTTCATGGATGATAACAACAATTTTATAAATCGGTTCACGACTTTGAGGACAGTTATTGATTTAGAAAAATATCCCTTTTATGAAAATGATACAATTAAGAGTTCTTTGACACTCAAGTACATTATAAACCCTGAAAGGGTTCCGAAAAAGACTTTAGGAGGAATGGAGTTCTACGAATCACGAAATTATTCCAGATGTGAAGAAGTTAATCCAAATTTGGAAAATTCAATCCCAGTCGGTGAAGAAAGCATAGAAAATAGTGAGTTGAAAACAGATCTTCCAAGACTTCGAGGCTTAGGCGAAAAACTAGATTGCTTTAAAGGGCAATATTTTGACGACAATCCCTTAGACAATCCTATATTTCTGGAGTCACAAGTGGAACAACCAGTGCTTCCAGCAGAACTCTATAGGTCGAAATTTTCATCGCCAATTTTTGCTTCACGATCCGATAATGATGATGATATTTCTTTACACAATTCCTGGAACTTGGGAAAAATCCGATCTGAACCGGTAAATAGAAGATTGGGGAAACTAAGACGAAATGATGACTGGGAATCAATGAGGATAGATAGTATTGATCTTGATAAAAAAATTACCGAAATCAGAAGAAATAAAACTTTGTCCGCTCAAATTAAAGAAGAGCCCTCAAGAACGCAGAATCAGGTGTACCGTAACAGAGATTTTTATGATAATACTCCACATCAAAGTGAAATCTATGAAGACGTCATTGGTAACATTCAGAATGTAGACAATATGTATGATAAAGTGAAATATAAATCATTTCCTACTACAACTTCAAGAATAACTTCCAGAATAACTTCGGGAAGAGAACGAGATTATTATGGAACTACTCCATACCAAACTGAAGTTTATGATGACATAATGGGTAACATTCAAAATGCAGATAAAATATATGATAAAGAAGAATATGAATCAGTTCCTTCGACAACTTTAAGAACTTCCTTACCAGTCAAACGGCTACCTACATTTGTAGATACTTTCAAAATAGCAGCTCAGCAACTGCTATATCCTATGCAGTATGCCCAGAATTCAATGAAATCATTAAGGCAAAATAAATCGGGCACCAAAAATCAAAGTTTTAATTTATATGCGTCAAATTCTGATCAAACTACCGTAAAGTACAATAACAAGGTAAGAAATACCCCTAAGAAGAAAAGTGGTATTAGCATGTTTAATTTTTTTGTTGATATGCTTTTTCCAATGAAAAAAAATGCACGAAGTATACATTTATCAAAGAATGTTGCTCACAAAAAATATAAGAGATCTATTACCGATTCATCTTCAAAATTATTTTCTTCTGACGGTAGTAAAGTCTTTAACAACACATTCTTAAAAAGAAAATGCAGCAAATGTAGAAAAGATGTGACAAAGTCGGCATCACTAGATGAACAACTGAATATACCATTTAATGAGACAAAAAAGATGGTCTACACTATTAATGACAGGATTAGATACTCAAAACCCAAAAAAGAATATGGCAAACATGGACGGTTTACGAACGAATCGAAGCCGTCAGAAGTTGACAGTAGACGGTTAGAACCCAGGTATAATCCAATAACAAAAAGAAGAAAAGTATCAACTACTTCTCCTCTTCCATCTAAATTACCAGAAGTAGTGCCCAAAGCTGAATATCAAATTTCAACGACAGTTTTACCGATTAGTTCAACTAGTTTAAGAATAATTCTTTTAGACGAAGAGGTACCACTACAAAATCCATTAAAAAACGAATCTTTTTTTGAACAAAAGACAGAAGCTACTTTCAAACTAGACATTCCGATTGAGCGTAAAGAGAGCGTTTATGGAGAAAGAATAGAGCAAGCAACTGAAAACCCGGGCAAGTTTGAAAATGCTTCTAAATACGCCGATTATACCACACATGTATATGAGGCTGATGAATATGTGTCAGAAAATAAACCTCATGAAGAATCAACAGGTCATGTTCCCGAAATTAAAGAATCTGATGAAGATAAGGATTTATCGGAATCGGGAGAACAAACAGAATTAAAAGATAATGTGGAAAAGAGAGAAAGCGACGAAGAGAACGATTCATCTGAAAATTCTGAAGAATATGAAGCAGAAGATTCGGAACCTCAAGATGAAAAAACAGATGATGATCAATCATCGACAAAGAGTAAAGATATAAATGATGAGGATCAAACGTTCGAGAGATTTGATGCGCGACCTTATTCACCACCGGAGAATTTTGAAGACGAGAAATACGCTGATCTAGGTCCTCGAATTCACAAACCAGCATTCTATCATCCTCCATTCATTGTTCCTGGGTATGAAAGGTCACACCTAGGTAGAGTAATTGATCGTTTTGACTCAGGTCAGAGCGAAGAGAGTTCTGACACTGAAAAATACGTATTTCCATGGGAAGAAGATGAAAGCCTGTCAAAGGAAGAAGAAAACTTGTCAAAGGATGAAGAAAACTTGTCAAAGGAAGAAGAGAACTTGTCAAAGGAAGAAGAAAATTTGTCAGAAGAAGAAGAAACTTTGTCAAAGGAAGATGAAGAAGAGAACGGAAAAGAAACTAGAAACTCTGCTCGGGTTTATAGAGGTTATGTGTATCCATGGGAGAAGAGGGATATATTGGCCAAGAAGAGAAAAAATGCAGAAAAACAATGATACATAGCGTATGCATAGAAGACAGAATTTTGGTGTTTTGATATTTCTTTTAATAATAAAAACTCAACAACGAGACGTTAACGTATCGCTAAGATTAGTAGTAAATATAGAAATTTTCCATCTAAGGAGAAAAATTCTTCTGTGTCAGTTTCTGATAAAGTGGAAGACTATCTCTTAGTACCTTTCTCACAAGAGGTCACATTAAGTTGAATTTTTGTTTTTCAAACACTAAGAGGTTCCATGAAATTTTTAGGCCTTAATTAGATACAGTTATACAATATAAAACGACATACTAAATCGAGTGCAGTTAACAAAAGCATTTCTAATCGGAACATACTACCTGCATGCATAAGAAAAATTCCAAACCAAAAATGAAAGAATGCCAATGCTGGAAATAATTTAGAAAACACTAATCATTATTTCTGATACTAGATCAGAGAAAAAAGTTAAA
>JAWWLR010000166.1:29226502-29237063 GCA_035041075.1 Acraspis erinacei | reverse complement strand
TGTCTTGTCTTAGGATGAAGATACTTCGAGCTAAAAAAAAGGACTACTAACAAGCTATTTTTCAGTTTTCATATGAAAACAATTTGCTTCTTTAAAATAAATATACTTTAGAAAAATTGTTTAGAAATTAATTAAAATTTATATTCAAACAATTTATATTGAAGTACATTCATCTTACGCAAAGAAATTGTTTTTGCATTTCCGTATTAATACATTTTCTTTCTTATTTTAGCCTATCCTTGCCCTGAATTTTAGTTTTAATTGAAACATAATTTAAGCAAATATAACGGCTGATTATCAGATTCAGATTAGGTCTTAATTTAAGTCCATATTCTGTAGAAAAATAGTCCATCGAAGGACTGAATTTCAGCCCTATCTTATTATTCATAGTAGTATTAATTATATATTATAATACTTCTATAATATTTATAAATCATTTATAGTATAGTCTTATTTATAGACTATTGTCCTAAGCTGAATTTAATCAAATATGTTCCACTTTCGTTTACACCCTAAATCAAGACCATTCTTGAGCTTAAAATTAGACTTGGTTTTTACTGTGTTTATTATGAGCCGCGAAGATTTTTATTTTTGTTATTAAATAAACTAAACAAAATTAACAAAATATGAAAAATCGGTCATGTCAGTTCGATGCGAAATTTTATTAAATTTCAATAAAGAAAAAATTTTAAATCGGGTATTGATTGGTTCCTGAAAATAAATTTCTGCACGGGCATTTTGTTGTTGCTTCACTGAACACCGCGAGGGTAAAATTAAAAACTGAATTCATTGCTAGAATTCGCCAAGATGAGACACATAAATCAGTTAAAACAAAGCAATCCAAGAAAACCCTACTTTTCTTGATTTCCGCGCTTTCTTATCTCCGTAGTAAAGTATTCTTTTTTGTGTAAATCAATGCACCTACCAGGGATTTTCAGGCCGTAAATCCCAGCGAAATGGCACAAAGGAAGACCGGCATTAACTCCATGGGGCTGTGGTACGAGGGTAATGCAATGCCGGAATATGTCACAAATTAAGCGAAAGAGAGACCAGGAGAGTGCTCTCTGGCGTCTTCGTCGCTTTTATTAGAATTATCTTTGTCACTTTCCCAAGTTTATATTTACTCCTCCTGGCGAACCTCTTAAAGCCATTCCAACGAACCACCCTCATCGTACCTTCACCCCTTTTCGCCCGCCCCCACACACAAGTACCACCGATAGCTCTACCGACTGGTGAACACCTACACACCTGCTGAAGAGAAATACACAGAAATACAATTACTTACACTCAGAGAAACCACCAGTCGCTTATTATCTTTACGACTGGGAAGATGGAATTAAACGGAGTAGGTAGGTATGCCCGAAATATAATAATATTCATTACTATGCTAATGTCACGCGCGCTCTCGCTCGCGAGATTATTACCAAGGAACTTGCCTCGTATTTTTGTTATCAGAACGAACCGAGCCTACTTACATTGGAGTTACTAGTCGCAAACGACGATTTTCGGGACTTCTCCTTCATCCAGTGTTCATCACTCGCTTGTAGGGAAAGCATCTTACTGAATTAAAATTTGGTTCAGGGTTTTACCCTTTCTTAGTTCTTAGGGTTGGGATAAAATTAAAAATCGAGGTTCAAAATTACTTGTAGCTGGCAATTCTTCATCGATTTTGGATTTTTTTTTAAATCGGCATTAAAGTTTGAAGAGATTTGTGTGGTCTGATTTTGTAAATTTTTTTATTATACTTTTATGGTAATGCAAAGAGTGAAGAAAAAGGCGATTTTTTCGTTTTTACATTCTCAACCATAATGAGAAGGTATTATGAGTATTATGAGTAATAATGATATAGCTATTCGATGGTAGAGAAAAGATTAATAAATTTATAAACGGCATATAAATTAAAAACAAAGAATAGTACTATAGTTAAAGCTTATTCTCTTCCAAAATTGCACAAACCAGATTTGAAATGGAGATTAATTGTGTCCAAAATTGGATCTCCTACTTATAACTTAGCCAAATATATTTCTAATGTTTTAAAACCGGTTTCAGGTAACACAGAATAATTTGTTAAAAATAGCTGGGATTTAAAGGGCACTTGAAATAAAATTCAAGTTTCGTCATCACAATCTATAGTTTCACTGGACATTGTTTCAATGCTTAATAACATTCCATTAGATCTAGCGTTAGACTGCATTGAAGAAAAATTAATACAAAATAAAAATCTAACTAAAATAACGAAAAATGAATTTATAGTTTTAGTTTTTGTTTTCAATAACATGGTTTTCTCTGTTAATGGTCAATATTATAAACAATTAAATCGTTGTCCTATGGGTTCACCATTGTCTCCTATAATTTCAAATTTGGTTTTAGAAGATGTTGAAACAAGAGCTTTAGAAAAGTTGAATTTTAAACCTATTTTATATGAAAGGTATGTGGATAATATTTTTATCTATTGTTCCTACTGAAAAAATTGACGAATTCATAAATACGTTTAACAGTATTGAAACTTCCATACAGTTTACATTTGAACTTGAACAAAATAATACAATAAATGATCTTTATTTACAAATTATAAAAACAACTGAGGGTAAGTTAATTACCAATTGGTTAAGAAAAGCTTCATGGTCTGGTAGATATCTTAATTTTAATTCCCACCATTTAGTTTGTCAAATGGTTGACCTAGTAAAAGGTTTAATAGATAGATGCATTAAATTGAGTGACATTAGATTCAGGAAAGAGAATTTGGATCAAATTAAAATCACTTTAGTTCCAAATAATTATCCGCTTCCTTTGATAAATAGTATTATTCGAGAACGAATTCATGAAATCTACAATGGTTCTAGTAGGAAAAATAACTGGGTTGGCACGTAAAATAAGTTTGATTTAAAAGTTACGTTACCCTATGTTCAAGGACTCTATGAAAGGTTGCGAAGATCAGTAAATAAATTCAAAATAAATGTTTATTTTAGTAATTAAAACACTCTTAAAAAATTGTACATAATCAAAAAGATATAGATAGTACCGAACATGAAACTGAACATAAAAGAGACTATAGAGTTGGCAATTTTAATACAGGTCTTTCACAACATTGTTGGAACTTAAACCACTATTTTGATTTTAATTTTGATAATATCAAAATTCTAGCTAGAGAAAAAAGTACGTATAAAAGACGCATAATAGAATCCATTTTTATAAACAAATGTAAAAATATTTCGATTAAATTACAGACAGAAATTATGAATGTCAACAAAATATATCAAAGTATTTTATAATAAACAATAACCAAGTTTAAATTCCAGTCTACTTTGTTATATGTTCGTCGTTGTCCAAAAACATAAAGATTTTGTTTCCGTTTATTAAAATGTAGTTTCTTAAAAAAAAGCCTCTTGAATGTTTATGAGGGTTTAATTGTGATACGTTTTTTTTTAATCACATTTGGAGTCGCATATCATAATTATTTTTTTTTTAATTGACGCTTAACTACTGACAGATGTTTGACTCCAAAATTGAATATTCTTGTTTTTGCATTGACATTGACGGTCGAAGAAAGGATTGATTTGATTCTTATCAAATCCACTTATTGAGAAGGTATTAGTTTTATGCGAAAAATTAATTTCTCGGATTTCATCAAATTTTGGCGTTTTAAAACACCAAGTCAGAAAAATAAGTTTTTAGGTCGGTTTCTGTCTATCTGTCCAGTGTCGTCGACGTCGCCGTCGTAGTTGTTGTTGTTGTTCTTGTTGTGGTTGTCTGTATACCGGATAACTTTCGAAAGTCTAGTTAGATTGAATTGTGCTTTGGCACACAGTTTGAGGAACCAAAAATAAATATCGAGTACGTTAACCAGCGATTTTTTATGAACCTTCAAAAAGCTAGAGCTTTTTCAAAAATGTTGAGACCAGTTTTTTCCCAAATTTGAAAATTCTATCCACACCATTTTAAAGTACAAAACAATATGAACAATTTATCCCTTTGATTTTTTTATAAAATAAAAATGACCAATGTTCTAGGATTTTTAAAATCTAAAAAACGAAACGAAAAGGCACATTAGAAGCCAAAAAAGCGTGATATGGGAAAAAATAAAGGCACGGAAAACGTTACTTTTTCAAGATACTAAAAAATTTATGCGAAAAATTTCTTTCTCGGATTTGATCAAATGTCGACGTTTCGAGCACCCTGTGTCAGAAAAATAGTTGTTTTTACGTCGGTGTCTGTCTATCTGGCCGGCATCGCTGTTGCCGTTATTGTTCTCGTTTTGGTTGTCTGTATACCAGATAAATGCCGGAGGACTAGTTGGATTGAATTGTGTTTCGGCACAAAGTTTGAGGGACCAAAAAGAAGGATCAAGTTCGTTAACCAGCCACTTTTGATTGAAAAAAAAATTGTGCACCAAAAAAAGATCTAAAAATTTGTCCTCAATTACTTTTTTATGGGAAAAGTAGTTTTTGTTTTATTGATAAAAAATAACATTGAAAATTAATAACATTAAATTTGTGTACAAACGAAACAAGCTACAGTCTCATTGCGCGCTACCCAAATGGCTCGCTTCGCACGCAAATTTGAGCGCGCCCAGGGCGTACGACTGTTAGATCGCGCGCTTCGCGCTCGATACTAGGTTACCTCGCGCTACGCGCTCGGATACTTGTTCTTTGCATTTGGAATGCTTGAATGAAACATGATCAAAAAGTTTTTCGTAGTTCGCGTCGTTTGGCCATTCTAATACTTTCTCAATCATAAATGATGAAATTTTACTAAATAATTACAAATTTTTATCTCTTTTTTTGTGAATAACTTTTTCTATCAATTTTTTTTCTTACCTTTTGACGTTTTTCCATACATTTTTCATTTTCATTTTTAATGCCATTTTTATGATTAAAACCAAAAGCACGTCTTCTATCAAAAAGTTATTTAGAACAAATTTATAGCTCTTTTTCGGGCCAACAATTTTTGGTTAAATAATTTTTTCCTAACATCTGTTGTTTTCTGTTGTTTTTTAATTTTTAATTTTTTTATTATGAATGTTATTTTTCCCGAATAAAACAAAGTACGCTTCCTATCATGAAGTGATTAATAACGAATTTGTATTCTGCCTATTTTTACCAAAAAAATAGAATTTTTCATTATTTTTTGTGCAATCAAAATTAGAATTTTCGATTATTCAAGAAAATCCAAAAAGGTGTTATGATAATCTTAAAGGGCTATCAAAAAGCAATGTTTTTCTTCTCATGGCTTTTTTCAGATCGTGCGTTTTTTGGCTTAAAATTTTCATTTTCGATTGATTTTAAAAATTTTGAAAATTCTATAACTCTGAGAATGTTTTTTTTCTTCGAAAAAAGTCATTAGGACAAATTCTTCCTCTTTTCTAATAATAATAATACGGATGGACGGACAATTATAACAATTTATGGGAATGATACATGCTTCAATGCAGCTAAGAATATAATTTAATTCAAAGTAAGAAAAAAATATTTAAGTAATCATGATAAATACAATTTGTGCTTTATTTCGCAATATCTGATTAAGCAATTTGATATTTTGGGCAAAATCGATGACATAGCACGAAAGACGTGATGAGAATGTTTTCGTTAAAGCTTTAACGAAGTTAAATAGCTTTCACATTAACAAAATTACAGAGTTGGTCGTTTTGAGTTTTAATTTTAAAACATAAAAAATCATTAAATTAGACAAAAACAGTTTTTCTTAGAGAAAAAGAAAAAATCTTCCTCAGCTCGGAATTGAACCGGGAACGCCACCATTGATGATCCAGCACCAGAGTTTAAATATTTTCAATCGCAACAAATTTCGACGTAAAAACGTATTATTATAAATGTATCTAAATGCATGATTTAAATCAATTTATTACTCAAAAATTCAAAAAATGGACCCCAACACCCTTAAATGTTAATAATATTTTCCAAATATTAATTACATTATCCCGAAATCGACCAAATAAACGGCACTTTTGTTGCATTAAGGATATAAACATAGTGTTCCCAATTAAAAATGTAGATATGAATAACAAGAAAAAATCTCCCAAGGCCTCGGTAGGGTCATTAGTTAACGCTCCTCGCATGGATAATGATGTTCCGGGTTCAAATACTAGCTAAGGCAGATTTTTTTATTTTTCTAAAATAATGGTTCCTAATTAAGAAATTGTTTCAACATTGAAATTTGTATTAATTTAAAATATAAGAACTCGGGAGATAAAATCTTTAAATAGTCAATAAAATATTTCAAATATTAATTAATTGCCAATACATTGAACTAAATTTGTTTATTTTTATGGTTGACATGCAATGCCAGTTATAGTGACTGTCGAAATTCGGCCGAATCTTAATTATGAATCCATCATTAAATTAAATAAGTAATTGTATGCTATTTGACGTATAAACACATCAGGACAAAATCCCTTTAAGTGGAATTCCTCTCATCCTTGTGCACACAAGGGTTTATCTAGCATGGCAAAGTTATAAGCTTCGTAGTGAAACTCCAAAATGGCGTAAACAAGTTTGTCAAACCGACATAGCACTAAAGTCCAAAAACTATTCTGTGAATACATTACACACTTGTGTACATTATTTAGTATCAAGTGTTCTAGTAGTCGAAATTCGTCTGCATTGTTATTTTGTTCTAACTCTCCTGATGATTCAAAAATCTTGTTTTATTTATTTTTTGTATGTTCATGAAATTAAGGAAAAATTATAAAGAAAATAAATTTTTGAATAAGATTTCCTTTACTAAAGATTTTCTAAAGTTTTAGTTGAGTTCATGGAGTAAGAGGGTACCTAATCTTCAAATTGAATTTATGAGATACGATTTGGATGTATCAATTACAGGGTGCCCTCACAAATTTATTTTAAAAATTTCTTGACTTTTCCCAAACAATATTACTTGTCTACTATAAAAGATGAATTTTCTATCCGAAAGAACGAATTTTTGTTAAAATAGTTGAATTTCCGACCAAAAAGATGGTTTTTTAAATAAAATAGTTTGAATTGCCACAAAATAATTACATCTGCAACAAAGAAGTGGAATTTTTAATAAAATTGGTACAGTTCCTACCTACAAGAAAGTAGTTCAGAATTTCACCACAAATTCTTACTTTTAACTAGAAATATAATGTTTCCTAAATGAAATTCACTTACGTAGGATAAATTATGTAAAAAAATATTAATTTATAACGACGAGTTTGAATAGTTAAAAGTATGAAAACAATAGTTAAAAAAAATTATTTTTGACGAAAATAAAACAACTTTTGAACAAAACAGTTAAAAAGTTCAACCAAACTTGAGAATCTTCAAAGAGAAAATAATTTTTTAAGTAAAGTGATTCAACCTTCCACCTGTTCCACCAAGTAATTTAATTTTCAAATCAATATCTGAATTTTTATGACAAGCCAAAAAGATGAACTTTTACAAGTGACTTGAACTTTCTACTTAAGAAGTTGACTTTTCTACAAAATGGTTTATTCTTAAATAATAGAGATGAATTTTCAACCAAAAAATGTAAATTTTATACCTTATAAGATGAATTTACAATCCCAAGGAGACTTTTTCAACGAAACAGATAAATTTTCGATTTAAAAATATGAATTTATCAAATTAATTGAATTTTAACTCAAAAGATAAGCTTATAACAAAAAATGGAATAGATAAATTTTTAGTTGAAAAAAATAATTTCTAATCGGTCGACTTCGACTAAAAAGGTGAAATTTTAACAAAATAGATGATCCTTAATCAAAATGATGAATTTTCAGCAAAAAAATTTAAATTAATTAAAGTTAAATCTTAAAATTACTCTTTTATTACTCTTTTATTACTCTTTAATTAACTCTTTAATTAACTCTTTAATTACTCTTTTACTACTTTTAAATTACTCGCCAAAAAATTCAAATTCTCCGCAAAATAAATAAATTTTCGACCAGAAGAATTCAATTTTTAACCAAAAATTAAGTAGTTACATTTTAAGAAAATTTAATTCATTCTTAAAGAACAAATATAAACATTTAGCACAATATTTAAATATCTAAATTAAGAAATTATTTGTCAGCTAAGTTATACATCGTGAACGAAAACAGTGAAATTTTAACAAAAGTTTTTATCATTGACCCAACAATATACATTAATTATCAATTAATTAATTTAATTTTTAAATAAAACAAATAAAGATACATTTTAGCTAAAAATTGACTATTTAAATTTCCAGTTATAAAACTTATATTTCAAACGAAAATCAAACGGATATCTATTAAAATAGTTACCTTTTGAACCAAGAGATAAGTCCTAAACTAAAAAAAATTATTTTTAAACATAGCATTTAAGCATTCAATTAATTAGTTAAATTTTTTACCGAAATCTTTATTTTTTAAATAAGAAGATTACTTTTCTACCAAAAGATGAATTACCAACTGCCAACTAAATATTTGAATTTGCAATTTAATTTTGAGCTTAAATACATTTTCTCAATTAAAAAAAAGTTTCAAGAATTTATTAAAACGTATTCTCATACTAGTATTAAATATTTTTCATTCATTGTTCACAAGGGGTAGGGCTGATTTAAAAAACAATAAAAATAGCGTCCACAAAAAAATACATTTTTTTATTGGGTCCTGAAAAATCCCCATATGTGAAAAAAATGGGTTTTGTAAGTTTTCGTTGCTAAGAATGATTTTTTTGCTGCTTAAAAAAAGTAAAAATTGTTTTTCGTATATAAAATATTTCTTTATACTGAAAAGTAGACATTTAAAAGAACTTTTGAATCAACTTATTATTGTTTTTAGCAACTCTCTCTTAGAATAGAGATAGAAAGTTGCGGTTTTTTCTAAAATTTTCCAATTTTTGTGAAATTTTTAAAAAAATGCTAAAAAACAGAATTATTTTATCAATTTATTATTATTGTTAATAGTATTCTAATTGAGTTATGCTAGAAATTGCGTGTTTTCTGAAATTTTCTATTTTTTCTCCAACTTTCACTTGAAGTAAGTTAATATTTAATTCTATTTAGAAAAAAATGGCTTAAACAATTTATTATTGTTTATAGCTATTTTTTCTATATTAATACTGAAAAGTTGCGGTTTTTTCTGAAATTTTAAAAATTTTGTCCACATTTCCATTAGAATAAAGTAAAAATTAATTCAAATTATCAAAGATAATTGTTCAAACAATTTCGGATTTATCGGATCCAGTACTTTTTTGGTGAAAAAATATTAGAAAAACGTGATAAACTTCATGGGGCGAGCACCGCCTCCAAAAATACTTTTTGTTTTTAAAACAAAAAAATTAGATTAATTTTTTCGAGTATTCGAATCAATTTCTGGGTGCTATGCATAAAAATTAACAAAAATTCTAATTTATTTTTGGACCAACATAATGTGGACGATCCCTCATGAATAATCTGCATCCTAAACTGATAAAGTGATTCTGTGAGAAGCGAGTCGGTGTCATCGCGAATAAGGCGCTGAAACCATGTTACAGAAAAGGGAAGACGAAAGTCACGAAGGTGGAAACTGGTGCTGCAATGAGGCAGAAGTATTTAATCAAGGGATCACCACCGCGGCGTCTAAATAAACCAACGTTGAACGATGGCTGTTCAAGATTTCAGCCTGAAGAGGGTGGCGATAAGGGTGCGTCCTTATGAGCATGAGTATGTGCGTCGAAAACAAGGTGACTCTAAGAAGGGTTAAATTACTCGCCTTCTTGTTATAACTACTCTGCTTTCACCCCAAAAACTTTCAACATCAACGCCTCACCCATCTCCTATCTCCTAGTCTCAAATTGGAGCTTCTTAAAATTAAATTTCCACCAACAATACAGTTCAAGACAGGTGGTTAATGGGGCTCGATAGACTAGAAGGGTTAAAAAAAGTCGCATCAGTTGTATAAAGAGGGTTGCAAGAGACTGACGTACTTGAAAAAATTAGTCAAAGTAGGCGCCTTGAGCTCACAAGGAAGAGTTTCGTTACCTATTAAGACGTAAATAAGTCCTTCAAACCTCCCTCTTCAATAAATTCCCTCCCCTACTCCGCCTTCATTCTTCTGCTCACTCTACATTTCCCTGCTTTCTCTCCTTATACTTTAATTTGTGGTTTCTGAACTTCTATTTTCGCTCCCTCTTCCTTCCCTAACACCTGTCTCAATTAAACTTTTTCTAACTCCATCATTTCCTCTTCATCATTCTCCTCATTCTTCCTCATTTTCCCGCTTCTTCTTCCTTTCCCAATATGTGTACCAATTCCTCACCCTCTCTCTAGTTTCCTTCACATGTCATGCCTCTTTTTTTACTCCCATCTTTTCCCCTTAGTACTTCTACTTACACTCTCACACATTTCTTACCACTTCTCCTACTTTCCCTCCCTGTACTTTAATTTACGCTTCCTCTTCCTTCCCTAACGTCTTTCCCAACTCATTCCCCATCTCTCCACTTTTCTCCACATGTCATGTCAATTTTTTACTCCCATCATTACCGTTTATTACTCCTACTTACTGTCCCACACATTTCTTACAACTTGTCCTACTTCCCCTCCCTGCACTTCAATTTTTGCTTCATCTTCCATACCTAAGATC
>JAWWLR010000166.1:29195284-29212856 GCA_035041075.1 Acraspis erinacei | reverse complement strand
ATTGTCCACAATTGGACGTTGGATTTTTGGTTTAGTTTTTAGGAATTCTGCGCCATAATAAATAATACTCTTGTTAGCATTCAATTGCCTTTTATTTAGATTTAGATTTCTTTTTTTTGCAGTTGCTTCCTCCTGAAGATTATCTGTTAAGGTTTAAATTTTATTATTTGCATGGAAACTCAACCCTTTTATCAAAAAATCTTCCTTTTTAGTTGAAAATTCACATTTTTGGGTTAAGAGTCAATCGTTTTCGTAGAAAATTTACATTTTGTTAAGAATTCATATTTTGGAATTACAAAGTCAACTAAAATATTTTTTGGATGAACATTCAACTATTTGTATGAATACTTTTTTTTAATTTACAAATTCATATTTTTTAGTAGAAAATGCATTTTTATTAAAAATGCAACTATTTGGGTAAAAATTCCGCAATTTTGAAAAAGAGTCATCCTTTTTCGGTGAAATTCAACTGCTTTATTAAAATCTCGTCTTTTTGGATTGAAAATTAACTTTCTACCTAGAAAATTTATTACTTGTTTAAAACGCAAATTTTGAAGATGTAAAGTTAATTAAAATCTTTTTTGGATCAAAATTCAAAATTTTCTTTTTAAAATTTGTCTTTCAGTTTTAAAAATTTATCAGTTTTAACAGAAATTTCATATTTTTTGGATAAAAATGCAACTGTTGGGTAAAAATTAATTTTCTTTGCATAAGGTTTTAACTTTTTTTATAATTTTGTTACAACCACTTTTTTAAGAAATCATTTTTTTAATGAAGATTCATGGTTTAATTCAAAGTTCATCTCTTTGCTTGAATCTTTAACTATTTTTTCAATAATTCAAGTTTTTTAATTGAAAATTTAAATACGTAGATAAAATTTGAAATACTTTTTGAAATTTTCTTTTTTTAATGAAGTCTTTAATTAAGTTTGTTGTTAAAGAATTATTTTTCTGCTCAAAATTCATATTTTTTGTTTGAAAACTAAATTTTTGTGCTGAGAATTTGTTCCTCTCTTGGCTTGGAGCTTCAAAAATTTAAGTAAACATTTTTTTCATTCATGACTGCATCACCTTTATTGGTTGAAAATTCATATTTCTGGTTTTAAAATTCATTGGTTTTGGATTATATATTATATTTATTGGTTAAAACACATTTTTGTTAAGAATTTATCATTCTAGGTTGAAAATTCAATTACCTAAATGATAATTTAGTTTTTTTAAACTTCAAGTATTTTGTTCAAAAGTCATCTTTTATGGTAGAGAAGTATTTTTTCACAAATATTCACAAGTAAAGAAAGTAATATCTTAAATACAAAAAAAATCCGTTATTTCCAAGTGTCATATTTAATTATTTCTGGAAATTATAAATAACGTACATTGAATTTCGAATAAATTCTTAAAACTTGAACATTTTACATTGAAGAAATAAAAAATTCAATCATTTTAAATCAACAGACTAAAATATATTTAACAGTTACTTTATAAACTGGATTTTGTTTTAACATTTTAGATTCAAATATTGAAAATTTTCAGTTTGTAGCCAAATTATTTCAAAAAATTATTTTTGTAAAACTTGGTAATAAATAAAGATCCATCAGTAGGATATGGCAGAAGGCGTTAATAGATACTTAATGAAATAGTCATAATTAGAAGAAGTCCAGTTTAAAAGTTTGGAATAGAACAATTTATTATTAAAAAATTTTAAACATGGATTATGTACAGCTATCTGCGGAAAATTAAACGCCTTCAAATTGATACGTTCAAAGTTTAATATGGTTAAAAATTGAAGTATTTTTAATCAAAAAGGAAATAGTTAAATTTTGACGAAAATAAGATAAATTTTGATAATTATTAAATTTTAAAGATTTGAATTAAGGCAATTTAATTTCAAAATATTTCTATATAAAAAGGTTTTAGTTTCATTATCCTTATCATTATCTGATTTTATACACAGTTTAAATTCTCTCAAGTTTCAATGTTCCATAGATGAAATTGTTCTATTTTGTTAGTTTTCAAAAACAAAATCCTTAGAATTTTAATATAATTTAAAAAACCCAATATCCTCAACCGACGAAATTTGAATAAGGGCATATATTTAAATAACTAAAAATAAAATAAAATCTCAAGTTAAAATTGGTCCGAAATCTTAACTTTTAGTAGAAAAATTAATATTTTGATTGAAATGTACATTTTTCAAGTAAAAAAATTCGCAATAAAATACATAAATTTTTAACAAAATCGTCATATTTTTTTACAAATAACATCAATTCTCAACAAATAATTGATTTTTTTCAACTGAAAAGATCAAATTTAATCAAAAATGGAACCGTCAAATTTTGTTCGAAAAAAGATTAATGTTTAATATATAAAAAAATGAATCATCCACCAAGTAGTTGAATTTTCTAACAAACTATTGAATTTTTGAGACAAGAAAATGAATTTTCTATTCAAGACAGTTGAACTTTTCACCTAAATATATGAAGTTTTAACAAAAATGTTTATTTTCAATCTTATATTTGAGGTTAGGGAAATCAATTTTTTAACCAACAATGAAAAAATGTTCAACAAAATACATGAATTCAAAAGCAAAAAGATGAATTTTTAATCAAGAAGATTATTTTTTACTAAGAAAGAGGAATCCTCAACTACCTATCGAAATTCTAGACCTAACAGTTAAGTTTCTAAAATAACAAAAAATTAATTTTGAAACAAAAATGGAATAGTTAAATTTCAACATAAAAAAGTGAATTTTTAAATGAAAAAAATTCTTCTACAAAAAACGGTTGAATTTTCAACTGATTTCAATTTTAAACCGAAAATAAGAAATTTTAGCAAAAAAGTTTATTTTCAAGAAAATAGTTAGATTATTATCTAAAAAGAGTAATTTCAAAAAAGTAGTTCAATTTTTAATTAATCAGATGAAATTAATACAAAAAATAGTCAAACTTCAACCAAAAAGATGAATTTTTAAGAAACTGATGTATTGTCAATAAAAAATATGATATTTAATAACTCAAGAAGAAATATTTTAATTATTAATGAAAAACAATGCATAATACAATTTAACCAAAGAAGAATTTTCAGAAAAATAGTTGAAGCCTTGACTAAAACAGTTTAATTAACCACAATATTTGATTTTTGACCAAGAAAGATGAATTTTCAAGAAAATGCATAAATTTTTAACTAAATAGTTAAATTTTCTACCAGGAATATTAAGCTTTTATAAACAAATAGTTCAATTTTTTAGCCTAAAAAGGATCACTTTTTCACCAAAAGTTAAATAAATAAATATCATTAAAAAAAATTTAATTTAGAAACTTGACCTTTCAATAAAAAAGTCGAATTTTCTTCCATATCTTTGAATTTTCTACAAAGGTGTTGAATTTGTAAGTTGAATTTTCTACCAAAAATATTACTTTTCTAACAAAAAAGACGAATTTTCAACTAAAAAGTTAAATTATTAGTCTAAAAAATTATTTTTTAACTAGAAGTGAAATAAATAAATTTTCATTGAAAGAAACAATAATTTTCTGTTTAGGAAAGCGAATTTTCAAAAAAAAAGTTGAATTATCGATTAAATATTTTAATATCAGGAATATTAAATGTGTAACAAAAAACAAAAATTTCGAACCAAATAGTTAAAATTTTCTCCGAAAAAGATTAATTTTTAACCAAAAATGGAAAAAATAAATTTTCATTGCAAAAAACAATAATAGTCAATTTAGAAAAACGAATTTTCAAACAAAAAAGTTTAATTTTCTCTTAAATAGTTTAATTTTCTATCAGGAATATGAATTGTGTACTGAAAAAGAAAAAATTCCAACTAAATAGTTAAACTTTTCGTCTAAAAAAGATTACTTCTAACCAAAAAATGGAACAAATAAATTTTCATTGAAAAAGACAATAATTTTCAATTTGGAAAAGCGAATTTTTAAACAAAAAAGTTGAATTTTCTATCAGGAATATTAATTTTGTACCAAAAAAGAATTTTCAAACTGATAGTTAAATTTTTAATCTAAAAAATATCACTTTTTAAGAAAAGACGGAATAAATGAATTTGCATTGAATAAAAATAATTTTCAATTTGGAACATCAAATTATTTACAAATTAGTTCAATTTTCCACCAGAAAGTACCCAATTGTTCAGTGATTGAACCAGAATGATGAATTTTCTACAAAAGAGTGGTTTTTTTAACCAAAAATTGGAATTTTGAGCAAAGAAATCATTTAAAAGGAAAAGTTAGATTTTTCGGTCAAATTATGAATCTTAAAAAAGATTGTTTTCTTTAAAGTAGTACAAATTTAACCCAAAGAGTTAGATTTGCAACCAAACAAATTGATTGTTCACAAAATTCCTACCCAATGTAAAACAGCCTGGAAAAATTGTTGTCTTATCTCTCTACCCAACTCACACTAAAAAAACTGCGTAATTTATGCACATTCCCAAATATGCACATGCTTTCTGGGTTTTTTATAAATGTTAATACTATGATGGAAAAATGTAAATAAAGTGGAATTTATCGCCTTAGTATAGTCAATTTCAAATTTTCATCTTAATAATTGGGGTAGCTTTGTCACATATTCTTAAAAGAAAATTCAGATCGTCCGCTTGCCTCTTTTGTTTTGAAAGACTTGAATACATTTTTTAAAGGAAAGGATTCCTGTTAAAGCAAATGGAAATCCTCTCAAATTTAAGAGGATATTAAAAAGAAAAAAAAAACATATATTTGTCACAAGAGGGTATTTCGCCGAATGTTCGAAAAATCGTATGTATCCGCCCTTGAGTGATGTACGATATAACTTTCAAAAATATAACCTGGCAATCTACGTGATTATACGTGTATATGATCTTGTAAAATTGTACATAGTTTTAAATTCATGAATTTCATGTCCCAATGAAAATCTGTACAAGAACGACAGCAGATGCTTTGGACGGTGCAGACGCGTAGCCGGCGGCCCGTACATTTTTAATTCAACTAAAATAATTATACTTTGAGAAGAACTGAGTGCTTTGACATGATGCAAAGGCTGCAATAAAAACGTCCATCCGTACGAGCATTTGCTCATCCGTCCAGTAAAATAGCTTGTCGGAGAAAAATGTAAACCCCCTGCACTCACTGCTGACCAGTTAGAGAGGAATACGTCTAAATTATAACGAGGTTGACTAAATTTCCTTCTTGGATTTATATAAAGAAAATGTTTTAAAAAAGTTACAACTCTAATATGATTTAAATGGAAACGGGTAACTAATTTCGTTATTTTCAATGTTACGTAGCTGCAAAGCAAAAACTATCCGAAGTAAAAAGTTATGAGTAGAATCAATGTAATTTCTAAAATCAGAGTTTTACAAATAATTATAAACGATATTCTATTTTAGTAATTGATTCTAATTCATAAAATTAAAGCTATTTAGAGAATTTATTATTTTTTAATCATGTTTTTATATTGTACGAACGCTAACCCACGTACCCTCACTGTCTCGAGATCCACACCTTTCTCGTCGTAGATGGCCATTCTTAGACACTTGTCCATGAATCTAGGCCGTTTGATTTACTAAAAAATAGTTTTAAAAATAAAAGTACATAATCCTAAAGAATAATTAATGAGTCCAAGTTTTCCAAAGAATATTCCTGGATATTTACCTAGCAGACTCATTTTGAAAATTTTGTAAAAATCAGTCATCTCAATTGATAAGCAGTATAATTTTTTTAATTTAAAGCGCAAGCTCTTGAAAAAAAATAACAATCCTAAATTTTGTGAGACATAGTTACAGTTTCACAATTAAAGTCTTCTCATTTTAAGAAAAAAATATCTTATTACAAGAACAAAATAAATAAGCTAGAACAAAAATTATTCCATTATTGTTTGTGTGTTTTAAGCTAGAAATGAAAAATATTGAAAATAATTAATGAATTGAAAATTTTGTTCATATTTGTTCAAAAGGGTAAGTTAGAGATTCACTTAATTGCTCAAAAACGATTTTTTTCAATTAGAACTACGAAATCTTGAAAAGTGATTAATTAGTTTAGATTTTACGAGACGAAGTCCTAAATATTTATGTAGGAGATTTATTTTTGAAGTTTTGTACAAATCGGTTCAATAGCGCGGTAAAGTCCAGGTCGACTGAATCGCTAAACAATCGTCATTTTTCTATAAAAAGTCGAATAACTCGAGAAATTATTTTGTAATAAAAATTTTCTGTAAAAGAGGACTGCAGATTCATCAATTTTAGTTGTCCTAACATTTTTGGATGAATTAGTTGAAGATTGTAGGCTGTAAGTCAACAAAACTAGTAAGAAATAGAATTTTGCAACAAAAAGTGAAATTAATTTACAAATAATTAACTAATAAACATTTTCTGTGAAATAGGGATGAAGCTTTATCTAATTAATTTATCCTGGAATTATTAAACAAATCATTTAAATATTATAGGCTGTATGTGGACTGAACTGCTTAAAAAACCGATTTTGGGCATAAAAAGTAAAATAACACTAGAAACAATTAATTAATCAAGATTGCTTGGACCACTAAAAAATCGAATTTTGAACATCAAAAGTGAAATAAATTTACGAATAATTAAGAAATAACATTTTTCTGTAAAATAAGACTGAAGCTTCATCTGGTCAATTTATCCTGGAATTTTCATATAATCGATTGAATATTGTAGCCGGAAAGTTAACTGGACTGCTAAAAAGTCTAGTTTTGGGCATAAAATATGAAATAACTCTCAAAATAATTAATTTATCAAAATTCCCTGTAAATGAGCACTGGAGGTTTATTTAAAAAATGTATCCCTAAAATTTGAGATGAATAGCTTAAAAATTGTATGCTATAAAACAAGAGGACAACTAAAAAATCAAATTTTGGACATACATAGTATAAAAAGTGAAATAAATGTACAAATAATTTTAAAAAATTGTCTATAAAACAGGACTTTAACTTTATTTATTTAACTTATACTAAATTTTTAAACAAATTCATTACATATTGTAATCTGCAAGTCGACTGAACTGCTAAAAAATCTAATTTTGGGCATAAAAAGTGAAATAACTCTAGAAACAAATAATTAATCATTATTTCCTTTAAAGAAGCACTGTAGGTTTATCTAAACAATTTATCCTTAAATTTGTAGATGATTCGGTTAAACATTGTAGGCTATAGGTCAATAGGACTAATAAAAAATCGAATTTTGGACGTAAAAAGTACAATAACTCTAAAATTTATTAATTAATACAAATTTCCCGTAAAAGAGGACTGAAATTTTCGTAAAACTTTTCGATAAATTATTTGAAGATTGTAGGCTATAGTTCATTAGAACTAGTAAAAAACTGAATTTTGGACATAAAAATTGAAATAAATCTACAAATAATGAACACATAAAAAATTTCTGTAAAATAGGACTGAAGCTTAATCTAGTGAATTTATCCTAGAATTTGGAGAAAAATTTATTGAATATTGTAAGCTACAAATCGACTGAATTGCTAAACAATTTAACTTTCTGCACGAAAAGTGAAATAACTGTAAAAATCATTAATTAACCATAATTTCCTGTAAGTCGGCACTCGAAGTTTATGTAGTTAACGTATTGTTAAATTTTTAGATCAACGGGTTGAAAATTGTAGGCTATAGTTCAATAGGACTACTAAGAAATCGAAATTTGGGGATATAAAATGAAATTACTGGAAATAATTATCAATAGAAAATTTCCCGCAAAATAGGACTGCAACTCCATCAAATTAAGTTATCTGGAAATTTTAAGGCAAATTTGATGAATATAGGCAAAATCTTGACTAGACTACTGAAAAATCGTATTTTTGGCCAAAAATCGACATAACTTTAGAAATAGTTAATTCATCAGAATCTACTGAGAAAAATCGCGTGAGTTTTAACTAGACAATTTCCCTCTCAATTTTTAAATAATCCGATTCAAAAGCATAGGTCAGAGATCGATTAAATGCTAAAAAATGGAATTTTGTAGATAAAAAGAAAATAACTCTAAAAATAATGAATCAATCGCAGTTTCCTATTAAATGGTACTAGAGCTTTACCTATTAGCTTTATCCTTAAATTTTTAGATAAATCGATTAAAAAAATTTTGAGTTGTAGTTTAATAGAACTACTGAAAAATCGAATATTGGGGATAAATTTGTTTTGATTCAATTCTTTTTCAAGTTAGTAAAAAATTTATGATATAATATTTATCAATGCAGTAATTAATTATTCTTAATTCATTTTTGGTACTTTTAGTGATTTTATTTTAAGTCGCATTGTCGGAAATAAACAAAAATTTAATTTTAAAACTCAACAGAGACGAGATTACCCATTGCGACAATCAAAAATGATTTATTTCTCTGAACTCAGCATTCATAACTTCTTTTTAATTAAAATCGAATTTTTTGTATCTGTCACTACAAAATCTTATTTTAGAATTAGGAAAATTCTGTTTGGGCATTTTTCAATCATTATTTATTATAATTATTAAATCTAAATATTTATATAATTGAAAATTTGTGCGCTAACAGGGGCCAATCGGGTTGTCGGCGTGAGGCAAGCTTATGACTAAAAGTTGCTTGCATATGAATAAGTCTTTATATTTACAAGTTTGTTACATAACCTGCAAAGTATATTTATCAATTCATTATATCTATTTTAATTGCGGCAATAAAATTGTGTATTTAATCATCTTCTTTAAGCTATGTCCATCAGAGTTCGAATACATGTATGCTTTAAGGTAAATATTGTGTTATTAATTAAACATAATGTCCAAGTAGGAAAAACAAAAATTAGGTTCTTTGGAAATAGGTTGAATCAGAATGGAGATCCTTTCGAACACCAAGTGTGGTGTCATTTAGAGCTCATTTATCGTTTTGGGTTCCTTTTCAGCAAGTGGGGTTCATTTTTGTTGCACCTCCTTTGGAACAAAAAGCGGTTTCCAATGGAAACCTCAGTTTTTTCTGTGTTTGACAAAGTTGAGCAGGCTCGCTGCGGACATGCATGTACAGCTATCACTGAGTACCACTGCTATTGTTCTCTATTTTGATTATTAAACAAAATATAAACATTTCATGGAAAATCAGGCTCTGCTTGATTTGAGATATGGTTATTTTTCATAAAGCACGGCTCTCATAACAGCTATAATTTTCAATTGATCAAAAAATCTGTTTATTTAATTTTTGCGAATAATATATTTTGAACATCATGGATTATTGAAATTAATTAAATACACTTTTTTAATGATTTCCGTAAGCTGAGTGCTGTCATATCAACATATTTTACTACAAAAAAATATCGGAGATAAAAGTTAAGAATTATCTTTGGTCACATTAAATAAACTTTTGTTCCAAATTTTTTCAACTTTAGAATTAATTTGAATTTTAACAAAATTTCGAGCCAGGGGACAAAATCGATGAGAGTTGTCATTTTTTTCTAATTTTGAACTTTGAAACTTTGCTGACTAAAATTAGAAAACTGGATTAGGTTCATTTTTATAATAAAAAAGAAATTTTCAGTCAAAGGAAAAAGGAATCTTCGAAAAAAAACAATAATTTTCAACAGCAAAGTGTAAATTTTAACTGCGTGATTTCATTATAGTTACAAAAAAAATGAATTCTGAACGAAAAAGATACTAGTTAATACTTAACTGAAAAAGACTTTAATTTTTATGCCAAAGCAGTTGAATTTTATAATTATATTTATTATTTACATTGAAATAGTTTTTCGCAAAGTTTCAAAATTTTAGTTTTCCTTCTTTTTTTGAGAAATGAGAAATTTATATATAGCCCAACTCTCCACCTGATAAAATGTCCTGAAATACAAATTCCCATTAAAAATTGAGAAATAAATGAACTTTTTGAAGCGAAAATGTTTAAATATTAATGCCATAGTTAAATTTTTTATAAGAATTCTTTATTTTTTACAAAAACCAAAGTAGACTGTCGAAGAAATAGTCAAATTTTCCACCAAAACAGTTCAATTTTAAAAATTTCAACAAAATGCACGGACAAAGTGTTTTACCATAATTTAATTTATGACATAAAATGTTATGACCCTCCCCCCCCCCGCCCTCCCTCAGAAAGGAAAATAGTAAAATTTTCAAGGATACCATAAAAATTGCAACATAATGATGCAAGACAAAAATTTCACTTTTTTACAACTTTTCACTCAGTGAAGTAATAATTATTTCAAGAGAACCCCCATAATTGTTTAAACAAATTACTATTGCTTATTGATATCTTCTTTAACTCCCATAAAACTGTTTATTTGATTTAAACAAACATTTGTTTCACCATATATGAAAGAAAGAATGTATTCGATTCGATAAAATTGGTTTGTGTTAAACAATGGGGTGTTTGAATCAAACAAATTTGATTTAAATCAATCAAATATTTTTTAGATCAACAAAATATTTCTTTGCTCCATTATTTAAGCAAAAATCTATTTAATTCAAACAAACATTTTTATTAATTTATATTAATTGAAGATATTTGCGGTTCTTTTTGAAATTTGAAACTTTTTGCCCGCTTTTTACTTAATAAGGCAAATACCAATTGAACCTAATAAATCTTATTGTTGGAACTATCTATTAAGGCTTATAACTATCCTCTTTCCGCTGATTGCTAGAACGATGCTGTTCTTTCTGAAATTTTAAAGTTTGCCCAGTTATGAAAAAATAATAAAGAAAGAATTAAGAGAATGATTATTTAAATAATATCTTTCTTTTTAGTGAATATATTTTTCTAAAAACAAAACTATGTAAAAATCTAAGATGAATATTCAATAATAAATACCGGCATAACATTTATATTTCCGAAAATTTCAAAGATTGCACAAAGATTGTTCAGATTGCCCGAAGATTAAAAAAATTTTGCTTGGATTTTGGATAGATTTAAAAGATTTCACAAAGATTTTAAAGTTATCAGATAGATTTAGAAGACTGCACAAATAATTTAACGATTTCTCCATTGTTTCATAAACATTTCCATAGTTTTATAAAATCTTACAGAATATTTCAGAAAGATTTGAAATATTTCGCCAAAATTCTTTAAAAATTCACAAAGATTTGCAAAAATTTCACCAGAATTTTTAAAAAGTAGCAATAATTTCCCAAAGATTTAATTAAGATTTTACAAGTATTAAAAATATTTCGCAAAGATTTTGAAAATATTTTTACAAAATTTCTCGAAGAGTTCAGTCATTTATCAAATATTTTAATAATTTTAGATATGCTACTTAATATTTCAAAAAATTTCAAATATTTCGCCAAGATTTTTAAAGAATTCACAGAGAAATCACAAAGAATTACTAGAGCTTTCGTAAAGATTTCAAAAGATTTTACATTAAAAATATTTCGCGAGGATTCTTGATAGATTTTACAAATGCTTCTATTATTTCGGAAAGAATTGAGATAGATATCGAAAATTGAACAAAGATTTCAAAGATTTCGGACAGCTTAAAAATATTTCACAAAAAATTCGATTATTTCACAAAGATTCCACTAAAATTTCAATAATTTTTATAAATATTTCCGAATATTTCAAAAATATTTCACAAGGATTTGCAACTTTTCGGTAAGGTTTAAACAACCATCAAAAACAATTAAATAATTTTTGAAAAATTTCACAAAGATTTAATTAATTTTAGAAATATCCTCGCATATTTCAAAAATCTTTTAAAGATTTTTTTAATAATTCTAAAAGATTTCAAAGATTGGACCAAGCCTTCAAAGATTTCCTAATGATTTCAAAAAGATTTCGGATAGGTTATAAATATTTGACAAAGAAATATATAATTTCACAAACATTTCACAACCGAATATTTCAAAACTGTTTTTAAAATTTGGCTTCAATCATTTCTCAAAGATAAAGAAAGATTTCATAAAAGTTGCAATGATTTCACGAAGATTGCAGTAATATTTTACAAAGATTTAAAATATTTCGCAAAAATTTGAAAATATTGTTAAAAAACTTCTCGAAGAGTTCAATCATTTATCAATGATTTTAATAATTTTAGAAATGCTACTAAATATTTCAAAAATTTTAAAATATTTCCCCAAGATTTTTAAAGGATTCACAGAGAATTCACCAAGAATTCATAGAGCTTTCGCAAATATTTCCAAAGATTTTATATTCAAAATATTTCGCAATGTTTCCGGATAGATTTCACAATGACTTCTATTATTCCGTAAAGAATTCTAAAATTTTTCAAAGATTGCACCAAGATTTCAAAGATTTCCCAATGATTTCAAAAATATTTCAAAGGGTTCGGATAGATTCTAAATATTACAAAAAGAAATCTAATATTTCGCAAACATTTCAAAACCGAATATTTAAATAATATTTGTAATATTTCGCCAATTTCTTTTAAACATTTGCAAATAATTGGTCAAGTTTTGTAAGATTTCACAAAAATTTAATGAAGGGTGCAATAATTTTTCAAAGATTTCATGAGGATCTCACAAAGACTTTGAAAAGATTAAAAAAAACCTCAAAAAGCCTTCAATGAATTCAGATAAATTTTAAAGTTTGAACAAAGATTTTAATGATTTCAGAAAGATTTCAAAGACTTGAATCATTTCTCAAAGATTTCACTACGATTTTTTTTTCGCCAAGATTTTCAAAGAATTCACAAGGAATTCACAAAGAATTCACGAGGATTGCGCAAAGTTTTCAAAAATATATCGCCAAGATTTTGTAAAGATTTTCAAAGATTTCGGATAGATTTGCAAGATTTCATAAAGATTAAAAATACTTGATAAAGATTTCAGATAGATTCAAAGGCTGAATAAGTATTTCAATGATTTTACAAAGATTTTAAAGGTTTCAGATAGATTTAG
The DNA here is from genome assembly GCA_035041075.1 of Acraspis erinacei. Taxonomy (NCBI): domain Eukaryota; kingdom Metazoa; phylum Arthropoda; class Insecta; order Hymenoptera; family Cynipidae; genus Acraspis; species Acraspis erinacei. The sequence goes on along the minus strand of JAWWLR010000166.1, from coordinate 29,200,025 downwards.
AAGAATGCAAAGACTTCAAATCACTTCACAATGACTTAACAGATATTTCAACAATTTTACAAATATTTCCGAATATTTCAAAAATATTTCAGATATTTTGCCAAAATTTAAAAAAGAATGCACAAAGATTTGGCAAAGATTTGCAAAGATTCGATAAAATTTGCAATTATTTCTCAAAGATTTTATAAGGATTTCAAAAATATAAAAAATATTTCGCAAAAATTTTGGTTAGATTTGACACACTTCTGTTATCCCGTAATGAATTTCGCCAAAAAAATTAAAATAATTTTAAAAGCGTTACCGAGTCTTTAAAAACTAATACAAATATTTTTCCAAGATTTTGAACGAACTCAGAAAGTATTCACAAAAAATGCCAAAGATTTCGGTTATATTTCACAAAGACTTGTTTTATTTCGTTAACAATTCAGCTAGATTAAACAATTAAACAAATAGCTTAATTATTTTGTATTGATTTCAAAAATATTTGAAAGGTTTCGGACAGATTAAAATATTTCGAAAAGATTTCGGATATATTTAAAGAAATTCGCAAAGACTTCTATTATCTCACAGATTTCAGATAGATTATAAAAATTGAACAAAAATTTCAAACTTGTCGGATGCTAAAAAGATTTGAATTATTTTAAAAACGTTACCGAATATATCAAAAATATTCTGCAAAGATTTTAAAAGATTTCACAAAGATCTGATCAAATTTGCAATAATTTCTTAAAGATTTTATAAAGATTTCATGAGGATTAAAAATATTTCCCTATACAAAATTCGACGTAGGATACGACATCGGTAATGACGCCGAAGGCTACGGAAGAAACGAGGCCGGAAACGACATCGGAAACGAGGTCGGAAACGACACCGTGAACGATTTCGGATACAAGATCGGAATTGAGGAGCGTATACGAAGTTTCCGGAGTCGCTTACGACTTCGGTTCCGGTGTGAAATTTTTTTTAAATATTTCCTTATAAATATGATATACTGAAAAAAGATTACTTGGAAAAAGTGAATTTTACTTGGCTTAAGTAAGTGAAACTCCTCTTTGTTTTCAAAGAAATATTTATTGGAGGCACATCAATATAAGCACTACTTCAATTGTAATACATATTTCTTAAAAAGAAACAACTGCATTTTTTACAACTTAAACTATAATTAACATTGTTATTATACGCATTTAATTCAAACTAATCAAATAATTTATAACGTAAAACAGAAAAATCCAATGCTTTATTTTATTACTAGAATTAAATTATTCATAATAAATAAACATTTATTCCAACTAAGTAATTATTTATTTTAATCAAACATTTATTAATGTTGTGTAATTTTTTCAATTTAACATTTCTTTAGATTAATGAAATATGTTGCTAAATTCAATATCTATGTTTTTGACTGGAAGAAATATTTCTTTGGCATTTATGGTGAGTTTTAAATATGATTTACCGCCTTTAAATTTCCATGTTGCGGTAGCATCGTGGCCATCGCTGTGGACTTCACTCTCGACGGACACGAGTTCATCTCCTGCTGGAGCTGGGTTTTTTAAACTAATTTTTCTGTTTCAGGTTAATGATTTTAAAATATATTTCTTCTATCAATTACCATTTCTTTCCTTCAAAGAAATATTCCCCTACAATCACTATAGTTATAAGTACATATTAAAAAAAATTTCACACCGAAAACGTAGTCGGAAACGATGCCAGAAACGATGTCATATCCGATCCCAAATTCCGATTTTTTTCCGACGTCGGTTACGTTGTCATTTCCGGCGTCGTTTCCAATGTCATTTCCTACGTCGTTTCCGCTGCAGTTTCCGATGTCCTTTCAGACGTTAGATTTTTCATTAGGGAATTAAAGAGTTCTCAACCAAAAAGTTGAAATTTTTAAATAAACTAGATTAATTTTCAACAAGAAAGAAAAACGAATTTTTATCAAGACAGTTCAATTCTAACAAAGAGTTTAATGCCTACTTAAAAAAGAACCATTTTGGAACCAAATTGGAATAGGTAAATTTTCAATTACCAAAGTAATTTTTCAACAAACAAAAAAAATGAATTTAAAATAATACAGTTGAATTCTCAAACGAACAGATAAAGTTTTAAATGAAGTTTTGAATCGCCAAAGAAAAATTGCATTTTTAAGAAAGTAGTTCAACTTTAAAACCTATTTGATACATTTTTGAACAAAAAGATGAATTTTTGTACCAAAAGATTAATTTTATATAAAATTTTTTTTTTTTAATTAAATAATTGTGAACCAAAGAGTTGAATTTTCAAATAAAAATATTAATTTACTACCAAAAAAGACGATTTTTGAATAAAAATTCTAGAGTTCTGAACCAAAAAGTGGAGTTTTCAACCGAAAAAGAAGAATTCCTTAACAAAAAGATTAATTTACTGTAAAAGAATAAGAATTTTTAATAGTCGTGTGCAATAGATTTCGACGTGCTGATTTCGAAAATATGTATTTTTCTGAAAGAACTCGCATTTTGTTATAAATATTTTTATAATAAAAAATTACCTTAAATAAATAAAAACCAAATTTTAGTATTTTTCGGTAATTTTTTCACGCAGTTTTTATTCATCAAAGTATTTCTTAGACAAATTCGTACTAAAAACATTCAACTGTTCGTTTATAAGAATTTTTACAATAACAAAATGACGAAAAATTTTTTATTACTAATTAATTATATTATCGAAGGAAATTTTGACGACAATTAGGCTAGGTGAAGTTAAATGAAAATTGTTATCAACAAACAATTTGCTAATTATTCGTGCGAGCTGTACTTCTGGAAAACATTGTTTTCTCACTTTTGGATTTTTTTTATTATTAATAAACAAGTTTGTTTTTCCGAAAATATGGATACGAATGTTGTAACTATTATTAAATTTTATAAATAATAAATAATACAAAATTCTAGATTTGTAGCGGAATTAATTCATGTTTATTTACAAAATGTAAGTAAATTCCGAATGTATTAATTACCAGAAAAACTCGAAATTATTTTATCGAATCATTTTAGAGCTTCAATAAAATTATTTTTTATTGTTATATTAATTATTTCATATTTATGTTTTAGTTACATGATAACTAAATTCAAAATTTTTTATCACGTTTATTCCTATGCACGTTTAAAGGCTAAAGTCATTATTTATAACCGAAACAATTTTTTTTCTTGAAAAATTTATTTGCCTGGATAAAAACACAAAAGATTAAGCTTGTGTGCATGACAATTTAGTGCACAAATATTAATTTAAAAAAATTTACTTGATACAAAAAGTTCATGTATTCACACCAGTAAAGCATTGCCCTAGATAAAAAAATTATTTTTTGATAAATATTTATTTCTGTAATTAAAAGACAATGTTTTATTTGATTATTATAATTAAATTATGTACAAAAAATAAAAATTGGTTTCAAGGAAATAACCATTTCGCTAAATTAAATATCTTTTAATTTGGTTTCGAGTGAAAGACTTTTCGAAATATTAAAAGCCTTTGTGAAATATTTGGGAAATCATTAAAATACTTGTAAAATCTTTGTGAAAGGCTTGCAAAATTTTTGAAACATATTTAAAATATTGGGTAATGTTTGCACAATTATCAATATCTTTGGGAAATCATTGAAACGTTTGTGAAAACTTTGTGAAACCTTTCTGAAAATTTTCGAAAACCTGTGTGAAATAATGAAAGTGTTTGTAACATCTTTGGGGTCTTATTAAAGTTTTGTGACTTTTTTCTGAAAGCTTTGGACAGTTATGGACATATTTAAAATATTTGGCAATATTTGTAAAATTATTGAAATCTTTGGAAAATCATTTAAATATATTTGAAACCTTTGGGATATCATTGAAATCTTTGTAATTTTTTTGTGAAATGTTTCTAAAAGTTTTTGAAATTGGTGTGAAATCTTTATGCAATATTTTCGGAATATTTGAAATATTTTTCAAATTTTAGAAATCAATAACATCTTTGTGGAATCTTTTTGGAAATCTTCGGAAATCTTTGTAAGGTCTTTTTAAATTCATTGAAATCTTTACATTTTCCTATTCGACACTTTTACAGTGTCGGGAATTTTATTTTTCGGGAATTGTCAGTCGTCCCTATAATTTGGCAAATTTCCAATTCGGGAATTTTATTATTCGAGATTTTTATTTTTCGGGAACTTTACAATTCTGTATTTTGAATTTTTGGCAATTTTATTATTTGCGAATTTTAATATTCGGGAATTTTCAAATTCGGTAATTTTATTTTTCGGCCATTTTATTATTCGGAAATCTCATTTTTGGGGATTTTTCAGTCGTTCTCGAATAATTACATTATCGAAAAATAAATTTACAGAATTGGAAAATTCCCGAATATTAAAATTCTCGAATATTACAGTTCCCGAATTATGAAATTTCTTAATTTGAAAATTCCCAAATAACAACATTCACAACAGTTTAAAATATTACCGAATTAGAAAATTCCCGAATAATAAAATTACCGGCATTTAATAATATTACCGAATTGGAAAATTCCCGAATTATAAAATTTCCGCAAGAAAATTCTCGAATTGTATAATATGCGATTTGTAAAATTCCCAAATTTAAACAATTCAATTTTTTTTATAAATATTTTTTTATTTTTACACATGCAAAAATTAAACTTTATTTCTTTCAATTATTTGTAATGTTTAAAATTTCGAAAATTATGGTTTGAATTAAAAATAATTACAATAAATAACAATAAAGCG
>JAWWLR010000166.1:29155023-29165050 GCA_035041075.1 Acraspis erinacei | reverse complement strand
TTGAAAAATTCACAATGTTTTATTGATTTTATCAAAATAGGAAAAAATTCTTTTAAAAAATTAAGTTGAATTGGAATAAAATTTAAATGAATTAAACATGATTCAAAAATTTTTAAAAATCATTAAATTCAGCAAGTTCGAAATAAGTTTAGAAAAATGCAACCATGTTCGAAGGAATATTATGGAATGCCAATGAATTCAAGGATTTCAGGTAAAACGAAACAAAAACAATAAAAAAATCGATTGAATTAAGTAGAATTTAGCGAATTTAAAAGAATTCGAGTAAATTAAAAAATGCAAGGGAATCCAAGAGAATTAAAAATTATTCATGATGAATTAATTATGATTCTGGGTGAATTTCAAATCAATTAAAATTAATTTTAAAAAATATTAAAATTGTTTTTCCAATTTTTCAAGCCCTAAGAAACCCCTCACTTATTGTAGGTAAATTATTTTGAATCCACTAAAATATTATAATATCACGTAAATTCGACGCAAACTGATGATATTTCCTGCAATCTATGAAACATTATTTAGATACCTTCAAAGGTTTTAAAATCTCCTAAAAATAATTTAAATCTCGGAAAATCGTATAATCTGTTGTAAGTGTCTTGAAATCTTTTAAAATACCCTAAGATGTTTCAAAAACTTTGAAATTTATGGGAGTCCATCGAAAGTTTTTAAAGACTGAAATTCCGTAGAATTTGTAAAAGTCCCATTAAATCTTGTAAATCCTTTGAAATTCATTTAATATATTCAGAAATCTAATGAAAAATCTTTAGAACCCTATAAAATCTTTTAAATCATCTTGGAACTTTCAAGTGCTTTTGCACATTTCTTAACATTTTGTATAATATATAGTTTTTAAAATAGTTTGAAGGTAATTCAAATAACTCAATTCTATTAAGAAAACCCTAAAATATTTTAATCTTTTAAAAATTCTTTCTAGTAATTTTAAATAATTGGAATCTATTACAAATTAATTTTAATCTTTAAAATGCCTTAAAAATCCCTTTGAATCATTTAAAATACCCAAAGAAATTATAGATCTCATAAAATCCTTACGGACCTCCAAAAATTCTACATAATTCTCCAAAACCCTATAAATTTCATTAAATCCTTTAAAATCCTTTAAAATCATTAAAGTCCTTAGAAACTTCTCGAAAATTTTTAAGTCTCGTGATAATTTCTCGGAATTTAAAAAATTTCCTAATATATTTCAAACCCTTTGTAATTTTTCAAAATCTCTTAAAACTTTTAAATTCATTTTAAAAAAGATTGTAAAACATTTTTATTGAAAAATTTTAATTTTAATCGAAGACTTTCAAATAATGTTGAGCAAATTGAATACAATTTTTTTGTAAAAATTCATTTACATTTTTTGTAACCCTTGAGAATGTCTCGTAATAGCTTAAAATCTCTAAAATTCGTCAGAATCCTTTGAAACGATTAAAATCTATTAAAAATTCACGAAAAATTTAAAAATACCCTAACATATTTTAAATTCATCAAAATCCCTTCCGAAATTATTCAAAACCCCATCAATTTTGTTAAGTCCTTTAAATTCATTAAATTGTTTAGAAACTTCTAGAAAAATTTTTAATTTCGTGATAATTTCTTGGAAGTTTAAACAATAACCTAAAATATTTTAAACCCTTTGTCATTTTTCAAAATCCCTTAAAACTTTTAAATTCTCTTGAACATTTCTTAATTTGGTTTAAATATCCTATAGTCTTTAAAATTCTTTCAAGTCAATTCAAATTTAAACTTTAAAAAATACTTTTGACAATTTTTAATAACTTTGAGCATCTCTTGCAAAAGCAGTAGAAGAATTTAAAATACCAATATATATTTCATATCCTTTTAAAATCCTCCAAATTATTAAAATTTATAAAAAATGCCTTGGAATCTTTTAAAATTCCCTAAAATATTTCAAACCTTCAAAATTGTTTAAAATTCCTAGAAGGGTTATAAAGCACTTAAATGCTCCTTCAAAAAATATAATTTCCTGAAATATTTAAGATACTTTTATATATTTAGACATCTCTTGACATTTTTTAAAACTCTTAAAAATTCCTTAAGTTTTTTATACATGCCCTAAGATATTAAAATTTTTTTTAATTATTTAGAAAATCTTTAACTCTTGATCCCTATTAGGTATAAAAATACCATAAGTTTTCCTGACCAAACAAAATTCCGTTACTTTTCTTTCATTTTAAAGTTTTCCCTAACTTTTAATAATTCTACGTACTGTTGTTTAAAATTTTCAATTGAAAAAAGGGTTTAAAAATTGATTTAATTGAGGAAGCGTAAAAACTAAGTTGAACTTAAAAAGATTTAAATTTGGTTTCTTTCTTAGAAGATTGACCAAAGTTTGTGGGACCATCAAAGAAGCTGCGGTAGTCTGGTAGTTCTTAATCCAACGCTATGAGCGACGATAATTGATACGAATGGCGGGAGACGGTCGGCAGCAACCCTTTAAACGCGTTCTCTGTCCTATAAATTAATAAAGTATTCTAAAGTTTATTACAACTTTAATGAAAATAATTATTAAATATTATGCGCGGTAATGTCAACCGCGGTGGTCGCGTCGAGTAAAAGCGAAGAAAGGGGTGGATACGACGAACCGGGAGTGAAACTGTTGTCTGAAGAATTAAAATATGACCCGCAGTGCGTTTTCATTCCGGCGCAAAATGTGACATGACTGACGTATAGCCGCGTTATCTTCTAGAAACTTATTCGCTTAGCTTCAATTTGGTCGCTTTCAAATTTTGAGGACTTTATATTTCCATCCCTTGAGTCAAATTTAAATAATTTAAGATTCATAATTTTTTCTGGGTTGCTTTTTAACTTTAGTAGCCTCATTTATTGCATTTATAAAGAACTGCTTAAGAATGGCCCTCTTAGACGAAGAAGATTTGGATATCGGGACAGCGAAGGTACGTGGTTTAGCGGTAACAGATGATAAGGTTGTTATGTTAGCGTCAATCGAAGACTTTCAAATAATGTTGAGCAATCTGATTACAAGCATAAAGAAAATAAATCTTAAAATTGATGTAAATAAAACAAAAATGATGATGTGTGAAGCGACTAAAAGTCACATTCGCGTAGTTTTGGAAACTAAACAGGTTTTCGACAAAAGGGTCTACGATATCTACTGACTGCTTCTTTTTAGGAAAAGGAAATGTGACTTTTGAAATATACATTTGTAAATATGGAAATCGATCCTTCAAAGCAGAAACCGCCTGCTGGAGATTCTTCCAAAAAAATTCAACAAAAAATTATTTATTTTTTAATTTAAATATTTTAAAATGTTTCTATTTACAGGATGCAAAATTTGAATTAAATTCGATCTTTTACCAATTTTTCAATTCTATTGAGAATACAATGTATACCAGTATATTATCGGATTATTTTAGTTGAAAATTTGTCTTTCTGGCTTAAAAGTTCAACTCTTTTGGTAAAAAGTTCAACTATTTAGTTTCAATTCAATTTTTGTTTTGAAAATTCCACAATTTGTTTGACAATATTGTGTTTTTTTTTAAATTATATTTTTTTAACTGAAGATTTAAGTATCCTATTTCCTATTTAAAATTCTTCATTTTAGGTTGAAAATTAATTTTTTTTAACTCAAAATTTATCTATCCTATTTTTCGTTTAAAATTCAGCAATTCGATTGAAAATATATTAAATTTTTTTCTGACAATTTAGCTGTCCTATTTTTGATTGAAAATTCATTCTAGTTGCTCGAAAATTCGTCTTTCTGAGTTGAAAGATACACTATCTTTGTTTCTGGTAGAAAGTTCATATATTTGTTTAAAAATTTAATTTATTTTTGAGAACTCAACAGTTTGACTGAACATACTTTATTTTATTTTTGAAATTAATTTTGCCAATTGAAAATTTAACTGTCCTATTTTTGGTTAAAATTGATCCATTTTGGCTGTAAATTCGTTTTTTTGTTGCCTTGAAAATTGACCTATTAGGGTGAAAAGTTAAGCGATTTGATTGAAAATTCATTAATTCGATTGAAATGTTTTTTTTAATTTAATTTTTTCACCTGAAATTTCAACCTACCTATTTTTGGTATATATTTTTTTAATTAATTTTTTTTCAACTTAAAATTTAGCTATCCGATTTTTCGTTGAATATTCATCTTGTTTGGTTAAAAATTCAGCTTTTTGGTTTCAATATTTAACTATATTGTTTCTGGTAGAAAGTTCAATCATTTGGTCAAAAATTAATTTTTTTATTTTGGTTGAAATTTTTTTGTTTACTAAAAATTTAAGTATCTAATTTTTTATTTTGAACCCACCCTTTTTTTTTAAATTTAACTATTTTCATAGCAAGTTCAACTACTACGTAAAAAATTAAATTTTCTTTTGATAATTCATCAATTTTATTGAAAACGTTGTTTTTTGTTGAAAATTAATTTTTTTAACTGAAAAATTTAACTAAAATAATTTTTGTAGGAAATTCTTCCCTTTCTGTTGAAAAATCAACTCTTTTGCGGCTAGGAAGTTCAGGTATTTGGCTAAAAATTAAATTTTCTGCTGAGAATTAAAAAAAATTTGGTTTGAAATTTGGTTTTGAACTGAAAATTAAAGTATCCTATTTTTATTTAAACCCCACCCTTTTTGTTGTAAATTTACTAGTTTACTAGCAAGTTCAACTATGTGATTAAAACTTAAATTTTCTATTGAGAATTTCACAATTTGATTGAAAATATATATATATTTTTTAAATTAATTTATTGCACTGAAAATTTAGCTATCCCATTTTTAGTTGAAAATTCATCCTCTTTGGTTGAAAATTCTTCTTTCTGACTTAAAAATTCAACTATTTTGTTTCTGGTAGAAAGTTCAACCATTTGGTTAAAAATTAAAATTTTTGTTTAGAATTGAACAGTTTTATTGAAATTTTTTTTATTTGCAATTTCTTTTTAAGTAAAAATGTAAGTATCCAATTTTTTTTAATCCACCCTTTTTGTTGAAAATTTAACTATTTAGTAAAAAGTTACACTATTTGGTTAAAAATTGAACTTTTTATGGAGAATTCAACAATTTGTTTGGAAACATTCTTTTCTAATTATTTTTTTAACTGAAAAATCAACTATCCAATTTTTAGTTGAAAATATATGGTGTTTGATTGAATATTCGACCTTTTAGCTTTAATATTCAACTATTTTGGTAAAAAAGTTCATCTACTATGTCAAAACTTAAATTTTATATTAAAAATTTAATAATGTGATTGAAAATATATTTCTTTTTTACAATAATTTATTGAACTGAAAATTTAGCTATCCAATTTTTAGTTGACAATTCATCCTCTCTTGTTGAAAATTCTTCTTTCTGACTTAAAAATTCAACTATTTTGTTTCTGGTAGGAAGTTCAACCTATTTATTTACCAATTAAATCTTCTGTTAAGGATACAACAATTTGATTAAAATTTTTTTTTTAATTTATTTTTTTAAACTAAAAATTCAGCTATGCAACTATTCTTCATATTCCGATTTTTTTAAAAGATAAATGTCATGTAACATTTTATTTTGTATTTCAAAAATGTCAATTATAAACATGAAAATATAAAAAAGCACATACGAGACGATATTAGAGTATCTTAATGGCAAAACGAGATTACGCTGAAAAAATGGTTTAGTTGTTGCAGCTAGTCGTTTAGCTGGATTTCGTCTTCTAAGAAAATATATCTGTGTCACCTATATTTCTAGCTGTGTTAGGTAAATTTATCATTCAGAAATTATCTAGCTAATTTATCTATATTATTTCTAGATGGAAAAATTTAGCTGAAACCGCTAGACATTTAGGTAACACAACTATATTTTCTTAGAAGACGAAATACAGCTAAGCATTTAGCTGAGACAGCTAAACCACTTTTTTAAGTGTAGGCAAATTTTCAATTGATTACACTAGAAACACCTGCCTTTTTAAAATCAGACAATAAGAAAAGAATTATTTTGTCTTCAATTCGAATGGAATGGATCGATTAGAGGAGAAAACTACCCTCCTTTGCGTTTGAAAGCCAAAGCTCGTTACGACTATGACGGTTCGACGAATGCCGATAAATCAGGCAATGTTACGAATAGCACCAACCCCAAACGAGGGACGAGAGACAGCAAAGTGAGGTTGGAAACATCCCCTAGGAGTACAGCACCCCCAAAGTCCACCACCCCATCAGAGCTTTCCCCGACTCATTAAATACTCTGTACCCTTATCCAAGGTCTACATATATGCAGATATGTATTTTAAAACATCGATATCAACCTATAGAATCGCTGCCATGCATGATGCCTCGTTACTCACAGGGCGTATATTGCGTTATTTCACAATCGACGGTGATAAAAAACTTCATACAAGGGCTCTAAAAGGGCTCAAAGGGATGCAAAATTGTCAATAAACTTTAATAAAAATAGGATCCTGGTCCTGGAAAATCAGTTTATGGAGCGTGTGGTCCTCCGGTCAATATCCATCAAGAAGGATTTTGTAGGGGTAGTTTTGTTTGTCTTTTTTCATGCTTATCACTTTCCTTCACCCTCCCTCCCAAAAAAATCTCATCAGAGACAATGAAATTTTTGGTTCAAAATAACGTACAGCCCCCAAATATTGACTAATTTGGACCAAACAAATTTTTTTTAAAGCTGATAAGATTTATAAGAGAGTTGTCAAGCCTGAATTTTAAAATAGGCTTCTATGTTTTTATAAATAAACAAATATGACGAAAAAATTTGCCATTTTTTCTATTTTACGTTCCCGGTGCTCGTCAATTCATAAACATTGTTGCAATCGCCTAAGTTTCATAGATTAACATTAGTTAAAAATGTTCCAATATTATATTATAAACCAAAAAAATTATAAACAAATTATTTGTGTAGGAACTTTTTTACGATTTTCCATAACATTACGTTCTTTTAAGTTATATTGCATGAAATTTGGATAAAAACAATATAATGATGAATAAATTTCTTCTTGAGATTATTATTGTTAATATTACAAACAAATTTAATTAAAAAATGCATTAATCAGCCATTTTTCGACAGAAAATGTTTTTTCTCTATTTTATTTTATTGAATTAGGAACCTTATGATAATTTTAGAACAATTTATAATTTCTTGATTAACCTTATGATTTTTGTAAAGAAATTTAAAAAACAAATACATTATTCGGGCATTAGTCGTGCAGAAAAATTCTTCTTTTTTTAAATGCCGGTCCTTTCAGTTGGAAACTTCATGACAATTTTAGCAACATGCATAGCTAGTTTTTTAAAGGTTATGATATTTTTTAAACAAATTTAATAAACTAAAGAATAGATAAGGCATTCGTCTAAAAAAATTAGTCTTTTTATCAAAACTTTTTAAACTCAGAACGTCATGGTAATTTGAGGAAAAATTCATAATTTAAGGGTCAATTTCATGATTTTTTTGTACAATTTTAATAAACCGATGCATTATTAGGAAATCTATCCACGGACAATTTTCTTTAATATCAAACTTTTTAATTGGGATCTTCATGGTAAATTCAGCAACATTCATGAATACTTGATAAATTTTATAATTTTGTTAAACAAATTTAATAAACAAAAGCATAGATAAGAATTTGTTGAAACATTTGATTTGTTCAATGACAACTTTTTTCATTGGAAAAGTCATTATACTTTTAGAAAAAATGAATAATTTATGGATCAATTTTATTATTTTTTAAAACAATTTTAATTATCAAATGCAGTATTCGTGTATCTGTAGACGAAAAAGTTTTTTTTCATTCTCAGTCTTTTCAGTTTTAGTTTCCCATGACTCATTATTTTAATAAGGCTGCAGCTTCAGAATAATTCATTTGTTTATTAAATTTGTTTCTTAAAAACATACAATATTTCCAAAAAATTGATCAATGAATTATGAATTTTTTCTGAAATTACGATGAAGTTCCCAACTGAAAGGACTGGCATTGAAAAAAAACTATTTTTTGCCAAAAAAATGCTCGAATAATGCATTTGTTTATTAAATTTGTTAAAAAAATCATAAGATTAATACAAAATTATAAAGTTTTTTAAATTAGTAAAAAATTTGTATTAAAAAAACAACATAGAAAAAAAATGCAGACAAAGAATGGCTGAATATTGCATTTTCTTGTTAAGCTTGTTTATATTATTAACAATAATAATATCAAGAAGACATTTCTTCATCGTTATATTCTTTTTATCGAAATTTCTTGAAATAAAACGTTAAGAAACTTAAAATTATGAAGAATCTTAAGAAACATTCTTACAACAAATAATTTATTTATAAATTTTTTTAATGATTTAATATTGGAATATCTTTGCCTAATGCTAATTTATGAAATTGAGAAGGTTTCAACCATTTTCATATTGTTGATGAGCACCCGGAACGTTAAATAGAAAATATGGCCATTTTCTTCGTCATATTTGTTTACTTATAAAAAATTAAAAGCCTTATATAAAAATCGGACTTACCAACTCTTTTAGAAATCTTATAAGCTTTTTTGTCAGATTTTTTTGTTAAAATCGGTCGATATAGTTAAATAATATATATAATTAATTTTTTTAACATTTCCATTTTTCTACGAAATATTAAAATTTTCAAGGAAAAATATAAATTTTCAAACAAAAAAGTTAATTTTGAACCAAATTATTGAATGTTCAAGCCAAAAAGATCAAATTTTCCACTAAAAAATTCAATTTTCAACCAGAACATATGTATGAATTTTTATAGTTATGATGAATCTTTTACTGAAATGAAATTCATTTTTAACCATTTTGTTATATTTGCAATCAGGTAGTTCAATTTTCACCCAATAAAGATGGATTTTTAACAAACTATGTAAAACTTGATTCTTCTATAAAAAACATTTTAATTAGAAATTAAAAACAGTTAAATTCTACCAGGAAAGAAAAATATTCAGAAGAACAGTTGAATCCTAAACCAAAACAGATTAATTTTTAAACTAGCAGTTGCGTTTTTGACAAAAGCAAATGATTTTTAAGCAACAAAATTAATTTGTTCTCTAAATGAATAGTTCAGTTTTTAACTAAACAGGTGAATTAAAAAAAGTTCATTTTTAACAATGTAGTTCAACATTCAATCAACTAGCTGAATTTTATATTAATTAAGCTTATTTATTGACAAAATAGTTTCATTTAAAGCCAAACAAATTTATTTGTAACCAAATAATATAGTCTGTAACGAAATGAGATTGTTTCTGTAGAAAAAATATAATATTAGACTTTTCATGTAAAAATAGTCACGTTCATGCGAAAAAAAAACAAATCCAAAGGGAAAAAAGGAAAAGTTTCTTGAATAAAGGAAAAAAAAACATTCTTTCAAAAGAAAATGTAAAAAATTTCGAGGGATTTCTAAGGAACACTGGAAAATAAATTTAATTTAATTTAAAGGGATTCATTGTGAATCCAAAGATTTTAAGAGATTTAAAATTATTTCAAAGAATTTCAGAAGATTGAAAGAATTTTATTGTATTTCTAAGGATATCACAGGATTTAAAAGATTTCTATAGATTTTGACTGGTTTAAATATTATTTAATTAATAAATTAAATTCATCTTATATTTGAGGAGTTTAAAACGATTTCTACTTATTTAAATGAATTTTCAGAATTTGCAATGATTGAAAGGGATTTTAACGAATTTCTAGAGAATTTTAGGGAATAATTTAAATCTTATAACAAGGAATTTCTAGAAATTTGACCAAGTTCGAGGAGTGTGAAAGAATTTAAAAAATGCTGAGTGCTTTAAATATTTTATGTTATTTTAAAGTATTGCTAAGAACCTTAAAATATTTCAAGAGCTTCAAGAGATGTCAAAGAATTTCGAAAGATTTAAGGGTTCTATAGGACATCTAATTATTTCGAAGATTTTAGGGGATTTCCCAGCGGGCACGAAATTTAAAGACGTTTTTAGAACGTCCTAAAGACGTTTTTAGGACGTAAAGTTTAACAGACGTTTTTAGAACGTCCAAGAAACTGTCCTAAGGCAGGCCAAA
>JAWWLR010000166.1:29134392-29145303 GCA_035041075.1 Acraspis erinacei | reverse complement strand
TCCCTTCACCTTCTCTAGTTCCCTACACTTCATTTCTTCTTACATCTTCTACTTCTTCTACTTCTTCTCCCATATCCTTTCCTAATCTTAGTTATTACCCATCATTGCTTTTATTTCCGCTCCTTTAATTTTTTTCTCACTTCGCCTTCTCTCATTTCTTCTTACTTCCTCTATTATGATTTCTTCTTACATCATATATTTCTCGACCACTCACTTCTACCCCTCGAATCCTTTCTCTTTACTCCCTCTTCTTGTCTACCCCTCATTTTCCATCACTTCTCCTACCTTCATTTCCCCTTACTTCTCCTCGTGGAAAAAAGTACGGCGGATGGACAAACACCTGACCGAAACTTGTACCCTCGGATAAGAAACCCTAAAAATGAATGAAGAGCGGCCTGAAAATACAAATTTTCAATAGGGTTTTTGATCTATTTAGCTACTTTCTTTTAAAATCTACATAACTAATCCGAAACTGTGCAAATAGGAAAAAAGGAGCTTAAATCGGAATCTCGATTCATTTCACTTAAATAGGAAGAGATCAGTATTTGTAAAAACTAAAAAGAAATATTGGATCGCACAATTGATATATAAATTTTAACAGCACATTTTCAAACAAATAGTTTAATTTTCAACTAAAAAATGAAGATCTTAATGAAAAATGTAATAGTTAAATTTTCGATTAAACGATTAGTTTTACGCAAAAAAAAGACTAATTTGAAACAAAATAGTTAAATTTTCAAATAAAAAATTGAATTTTTTGCAAAGGAGTTCAACTTCGAACGAAGTAGTTGAATTTTGAAGTAAAAAAAATTATATTGTCAAAAAAATCAAATAGTTCAATCTTCAGTGAAAGCAGCAAATGTTTAAAAAATTCAACAAAATAGTTAACTTTTCAATGCAAATAATGAAAACAGATGAATCATCAACAAAATGGAGGAATTTTCCGGTAAAAAAGATAAATGTGATCCAGATAGTTCAAGAAAATATTTTAATTTTTAAATAAGTATAATATTTAAAAAAATGAAACAGTTTGATTTTTAGCGAAAATGAGAAATCTTCTACCAAAATAATCTATTTTAAACAACATGCTTCAACTTCTACCGAATAAGAAAATGAAAAGAAAATGTATGAATTTTTGATTATAAAGACAAAATTTTAAACGAATATTTGGATGATCAAGCTGTTTAATTTGCAATCAAAATTGATTTTAATTGAAGAAAACTTAGCTTTAAATTCAGATAAATACTAAAATTCAGATATTTACCTTCCGTAATTCACACAAATTTGTGCTAAAGTTAAGGTTTAACATTTTTTATTATTATTTTTTATTGTGATTGAACCTCAAAATGTGATAAAAAAATGTCCACGCGTGTCACATCCATTTCCGACAGTGACGATCGCCGACTTAAACTCAACGCAGAGACGCTAGGATATTTTTAGTCAAATCTTGGAAATCCGTAAATTTTGTTTAAAATTGTATTGATTTAGGCCACAGATAAGATCTTAAAGATCACGTCCTGTTAATTTAAGTTTTTTCCATACAGGACAAACATTTTTCAAGCGTATCTGCGTCGGGTTTCTCTTGGCGATAATTTCTGTCGGCAAGCCTCACTACCTAAGCGACTTAAACTCGACGTAAATACACTTGGAGATTTTTATTCATATTTTGGAAACCAGAAAAAATATTTTTTAAATGTTAGTGGCCTAAACCAAAGATAAGATTTCAAATATAACGTCATATTAATTTCATTTTTTAAACAAGGACAACAAATTTCCCAGCTTGTCTGCGTTGGGTTCCAATTCGCGAGTATCGGAGATTGCCGTCGAGGGCTTAAGCGGGTCAAACTCCACGCAGGTACGCTGAGAAATTTTTGATGATATCTTGAGATTCCGTGAAGATTTTTCCTATTTCATTGTCTTAAATCGAAGATAAGATTTTAAAGATCACGCTATGTTAATTTAAGTTCTTTCCAATCAGGACAAAATTGTAAGCTTTTGATTTAAGTTTTTTTAACAAGGACAACAAATTTCCAAGCCTAAGCTAGTGAACCTCAACGTAGATACGCTTGGATATTTTTTTCGTATCTTGGAAAACGGTAAAGATTTTCTAAAATGTTATTGTCTAAAGTCGAAGATAATATTTCAAAGATCACGTCCTGTTAATTTTAGTTTTTTCAATAAGTACAAAAATTGCGAAACGTGTATGCATCCGGTTTCAGTCAGCGATCATTGCTGTCGACAAGCATTACTGCCTAAGTGACTAAACTTCGACGCAGATACGTTTGGAAATTTCGAGTCATATCTTGGGAAGCTATCAAGATTTTTTTAGTTTCCTCGGCTTGATTTCAAAACAAGAATTTAAAGATCACGCTTTGTATTAAAGTCCAGGTACAAAATACCATAAATTCTCCTTGTTTTAAGCTTCTCATGTAGTATATTTTCTTTAAAAGATCAAAAATACCTCTATCAGGGGTAATTCGACAAAAAATTGCATAATCTTGCCAACCGATTTAAAAAAATTTATTTTCTTTTTTGAATGATTATTCACGTTTCGAAGTCAGTTAAGTTTTAATCCCACTAATTTATTTTCTCCGTTATTTTAATTTATATTTCCGATGGTGGTCTAAATTGCTCTAAATTTGAAATCTGTTTACACCCTGTATATTCGCACCTCACGATCCGTGCAACACTTGATAGCGTCGCTATAGGGGTGGCACTTGAACAGTATCAAGACAGTTTAAGTCGAAGGGTTGGTCGGACATCGGGGGTTGAGTATATCGGTCCGTCTGGGTATCGGGGAATGTTTCTTGCGCGGGGTTGTCGCTTATCGGGAATGTATACTACAAACATCTAGGTCTACGTTTTCATGTTCGTGTGTTCACGTGTGAGTTGGTCAGGTCGTTAGCAAGTTGTCGAGATTAAATGCCTTCCAGCCGTATTAGAAGCCATTCCACTAGCTTGATTAGCCAGCCAACTCACCCCCTCACTACGAGAGACGGGTTCCCAAAGGGATTTACAGATTTTTTCCAAAGCCTCCAACTTTCCATTTTAATCCAACCATTTTGTGATATCTATTAACTCCCGGTAACTTTTAAATTCCCTTAGTCTGTATCGATGCCTCTAATGAAATTTCGTGACATTTGTTCTCTCGAGGATTCGTATTCTGACCCAATTAAAAATGTTCTCTTGCAAATGCTTCACAGCAAATCGCAAGATATCAAACCGATGCTGATCAAAATGATCCACTTTTTCTGATCCAAAATTAATTTTTAACTAACTTCGTTCATATTGAGTATTCTAATATTACGTCACATTCGAATGGTACGTCAAAAAATATAAGGCCGTACCACTTGGTGGACTGCAAAGCATTGTTTAGATAAGAGTTTCACTAAAATTAATTAATTTAAGCTATTTATTTAATTATTGTGGACAATTTGGAATGTGTGCGATTAGGCCATCCATCTTGAAAAATTCTAATGTACATCAAAGAGACTTTAAAGGATTTTAAAAGACTTTAAGTGATCTTAAGATTTCTCAAGAGATTTTTAATTATTTCAGAGGACTTGAAGGAATTTGAAAAGAATGCAGAAAAATTGAATAATTTTGAAGAAATCTCAAAGATTTTTTAAAGAATATAAAAAGGTTGAAGAATTTGTAAGAGATTTTATAAGATTTTAATGTAGTTTAAGTAAATTTAAATAATGTCATGCGAGTTACTCAAAAGTTATTCAAAAAGTTTTTAATGACTTTGAAGAGATTTCAAAGGATGTAATTTCTTTAAACTATTTTAAAGAATTTAAGAAAATACAAATGATATTAATTAATTGTACTCAATCACGAAAGATTTTTAAAGATTTTAAATAAGTTGAAGGGATTTCAAAAAATTTCGGAGGAGTTTAAGGATTTTCAAGAAATCTTACAGAATTTCTAAAAATTCAAGTGATTTCAAGGAATTACTATAGGGACTTGACTAGCGAGCTATCGAAAAGTTATTTAAAAATATTTCAATAAATTTTAAGAGACTTCAAACGTTTTAAAAAAATTCAAAAATTTTAAGGTGTCTAACCAAATTTTAAGGATTATTAGGCATTTTAATTAATTTTAGTCAATTTTGAAATATTTTAAATGAGTTTAAAGAAGTTAGAGGACTTTAAGAATTTTCAAGAACTCAAGTGACTTTCAGGAATTACTAGGAACTTGGCGGCATCTTAAATGTTTCTTAAATGATTTAAAAATAATTCAAAGATAATACAAAAAGATTTAAGGATTCACAAGAGATTTTATAAGATTTTAAAAAATGTTTAGTTATTTGAAAGAAATTCAAGGGATATCAAAGAAGCTGAAGGGAGTACAAAAAATGTCAGAGGATTAAAAAAATTGTCAAGAAATCTGCCAGGATTTCTAAGAATTGAAGTGATTTTTAGGAATTACTAGGGACTTGGCGCGATATTGAAATTTCGTTTTAAAGGATTTAGAAATAATTCAAAAAGGCCTAAGGTTGTAGAAGTTAATTTATAAGATCTTAAGACAGTTTTAGTGATTTTAAAGAATGTCAAGCGTGTTTTTGAAAAGTTATTTTTAAATATTTATATATTTAAGAAAATATAACGGGTTTTAAGAGACTTGAATCAATTCGAGGCAATTTCGAGAATCTTCAAAAGATTTAAAATAATTTAACAATATTATAATAATTTAAAAAACAATAACTAGGAACTTTTTGAGATTTTAAAGCTTATTTTTAAAGGATGTAAAAACATTTCTATAAGTTTTAGTGACTTTAAAGAATGGTAAGCGATTAATTGAAAATTCATTTTAAAAGATTTCAAGGTTAAAAAGATTAAGAAAATTTTACGAACTTTAAGAGATTTAAATTAATTTCAGCCAATTTCGAGAAACTTCGAAAGATTTTAAATAATTGTAAAGAGATTAAAAGGAATTTCAAAAAAAAATTCGAAGGAGTTTAAGGATTATGAGGAAATATTGCAGGATTTTTAAGAGTTCAAGTAATTTAAGGAACAACTAAGTACTTGCAGAAATTTTAAAGTTTATTTTTAGAGGATTTGAAAATATTTCGAATATTATGTTGGGAGAAAAATTGAAATTATCTCACACCAAGCTATAAATTGGTATAGATCTAGAAATATTTTTGTTTCCCATCTAAAAGTGTTTCTATAGATTTAATTATTTCCTACTCCCATTTCTGATCAATTTTCAACTTCCTAAGGCCAACAAATTTCTTTTAAAGCTGAAATTGCAAAAAAAGATGAATATTCATCCAAATAAGATTCTTTTAGGAGAGACTACCAGAAATGAATCTTCTATTAAAATTATTAGTCTTCAACCAACAAAATTAATTCGTAAGAAGGGATTTCAACTTTTAAGCCAGTCGTTAAATTTTGAATCACATAGATGAATTTTCAATTTGAAAAGGTAAATCTTTAACAAAAAAGAGAATACCTAGATTTTCAGTTTAAAAAATTAGTTTTTAAGAAACAAAAAAATTTCAACAAAATAGTTAAATTGTCTACAAAAGAGATGAATTTTCAACTGACGTGATGAATCTTCGGCCAAAACAGTTATTTGTAACAAAGAAATACTTAATTTTTCATTTAAAAAATTAATTTTAAACAAAAAGAAATGTATTTTCAAAAGAATTGTCAAATTTTTAAACAAAAAATAAACTTTCAACGAACGATTTAAGATTATACTCATTTAGTTAAATTTCTATAAAAATAATTCAATTTTCAATCAAAGAGATGAATTATGAATTTAAATTAGGAATCTTCAACTTTAATAGTCACATTTTCAGTTTAAAAAAGATAAAAAAATAGTGTTATTTTCGACCAAAAGGATATAATTTTGTGAGTAAATTCTTGAATCTTCAACCAAAAAAATTTATTTTTAACAAACGAGTTCAACGTTCAATCAAAGCAGTTGAGGTTTCATAAAACACATATGAATTCGCAACAAAAAATGTAATAGTTGATATTTTAACCAAAAGGGATCTTAATTTTAAATAAAAAAAACAGTTTAGTACAACCTAAACAGAAAATTTTAAACAAAATAGTTGAATTCTCAACCAAAGCAGATCATTTTTTAAATCACAAAGACGAATTTCCTACAAAGTAGTTAAAATAATGATCAAGCAAATATGAATTTTCAACATCAAAAGTAGTTGGATTTTCAACTAAAGAGATATATTTTCAACTTTTTCAACTACAATATTAAATTTTAAGGTATTTTTTTGCAAGGAAAATTTTCAATATAACTCTGCTGTTTCAAAATTTGAACATAAATAAATAATCTTCAAATATAAATATTGGTATAAAACATTTTTATTTAAAAAACCGTTTTAACAATTTCAGCCACAGAAATTTTTTTTTAAGAATTTGGGGAACTATGATCAATTTTCAACTAAAATGATACGCAATTGATCAAAATGATAAATATTTGTAAAACTGGTTCAGCTTTTAACCAAGTGGTTACATTTTGAACCAGACATAATATTTTTGTTTAAAACTTTAATTTTCTACCAAAAAATACGAACCTGTAACAAAATACTGGAGGCTTCAACTGAAAAAGAAAAATTTCTAACCGGAAATTTGAATCTCGAACTAAAACGTATTAATTCAATTTAATAAATAAATAAAAATAAATTTTAAATTTTGAGCGCATTATTTTTTTCAAAGTAGACCAAGACCCATTTGTCCTGAAGTTTCTCAAAGACTGTACTTGATAGAAATCATTTTCTTTGGTATTTGGACTGATCGACCCAAAACGGAAAACACGTAGTTTTGGTCCTGGTACAATTAATAAATTTTTTGGGGAATATTTTCAGTTTCTTGGCATGATCAAAGGAATGATTTAATAAAATTTCAATTATTTAAAAATTGTTGCCTAATAATCTCATTTCTGACCAAATATGAGTTGATTGGTTTTGTTCTTCCGTCCTTGAAATGTCATTAGCTTGAACAAATTATTGTTTATTTTGGTAAAGTATTGATAGTTTCTTAGACGCGTGAATAGAAACTGATAAACGACACGAGAACAAAATGAGTTTTCTGCAATATTCGCGTACGCACGTCGTCTTTCGTTATGATTTGTGGACTTGGAACGTTCTCGGGCGAAACAGCCCTAATTTCACCCCCAACCGCGAAATTCACATTCGCCATATACGTCATATATTTTTATCCCCTTCGCAACGTCGACTAAACTTTATGTTTCTTGACATCCAGAAAATGACGGCAAAAATATAAGGCGTGTGCGAAAACAAATTTCTCAAGGGCTGCAACGACAAATTCCGGAGCAGTTTGGATGGCATTTGTTTCATTTCTATTCGACAAACTGTTTTTTAAATTTAATTAGCTTCATCAATGAAATATTTCACATATTAAATATATTATATGCATTGACTCAAACAATTAAGGGTCGTATATTCTACATAAATTTTAAATTGATTTTTAAGTTTTCATAGTTCCATAAAGAGAATGTCGGGAGTAACGTAAAGGAAGTGAGTGGAGGAAATACAAAGGAAGCGAAAACAAGCAAGTGAATGGAGATTAGAGATAGTGAGGCGAGATAAAGTAGCTCAAGTGAAGGCAAGGTCAGGGATAGTAAGTTAAGTTAGGGTAAGTGGGAAAAGTAAGTAAAGAGGAAATAAGGTAAGTTAGGGGATAGTGAGTAGGGAAAGTAGGAGAAAGTGAATGGCGTAGGACCATGGGGAAGATAATGCAGGAAGAGTGAGAGAAAGATACAGTAGAGAAAGTGAAAGGAACTGGTAAGAGGAAAAGTAGGTTAAGTGAGGGGTAGAGGAGTAGAGGGCGTTAAATGACAGAAAGTAGGACGAATTATGGTAAGCGAAGTGAGATAACGTTAGGGTAGGGAAAGTAGGAAAAGTGAGTAGGAAGTAATTAGGAGTGATGAAGCACGGGAAAGTAGAGAAAGTCATGCAAAGTGAATAGGGCAGCTAAGGGGGTTTTACGGTATGGGATTTGAGTGGAATTCACAGTCTGAAAAGTAAAATAGAATGAAAAAAGGAAAGTAAGAGATAATGGTGGTAGAGAAAGCAGTAGAAATAAGGAGAGAAAGTTTAAGAAGTAGGAGAAGTAAGTGGAGAAGTGGGAAAAGTGAGGAGAGGAAACGTAAATGCCAAGGGAAGATGAGAAGATGTTAGGGAATGTGACAGGGAGCCGAAGTAGTAGTAAGTGAAGGGTGGGCTGGTAGGAGCGTGAGGTTAAGGGAAGTGTGAGTAATGATGAAAGTGAGAGGGTGGACGTAGGGAAAAGTGATCGGAAGAAAAGTAGGGGTAGTTGGAGAAGGAGAAGTAAGGAATGTGAGTTAAGGAGACGTAAGCAGTAGTAACTGAAGAGAAAGTAGATGTATCAAGAAGTTTGAGAGAAGTGGGGAAAGTAAGGAGATGTATAGTATGGGAAGTGAACGCAGTGGAACTATGGGAGACTTAAGTTCTGGACAGCGAGTGGCGCAAGTGGTGTAAGTGAGAGGAGGAAAAGCAGGGGACGTGATGGTAGAGGAACTGGTAGAAGTGAGTGAAGGAAAAGTATCGGAAATAGTAGAGTGCTAATAGTAATAGTAAGAGGAGATTCGGGAAAGTTCGTTGAAGTTACGGAAGAAAAAGTAGTGGAAGTAAAGGGGGTGTGAAGTTTACGGTATGGAAAGCGAAAGGAAGTTATTTGAAATAAAGTGGGAGGAACTGGTTGCAGAGAAAGTAGGGAAGTCAGGGAACGAAAGAAAATAGAGGTGAAAGAAGGAAATGTAGAGGAAATGAGAGGACGGGAAGTAGGGGAAATGCAAGTAGGTATGGTTGGGAGAATTGGAAGAAGTGAGTGGAGGAAAAGTTCTAGAATTGAGCAGAGAGGAAGTAGGAGTGTCTGAAATGTGTGAGAGTAGGAAGTGTGAAGTTAGGGTAAATAAGAGGAGATGTGGACGTGGGAGGATGGAAATAGGTGGAACTGATCGAAGGGAAAGTAGGAGAAGTGAGTGAAGGGGAAGTAGGAAAATTGAACAAATTTGAAGTGAAGAGTACTGAGGGGAAGGGTAGTGGATGAGTGAGGGGAATTGGAGGATGAAGGAGTATGGGAAGTGAAGGGGAAGCGAGGGGGATGTTATGAGTAGAAAGGTGGGGACAGGGAGCAGAGCGGAAGTGAGAGGAGGAGAAGTAGAAGAAGTGAACAAATGTGAAGTGAAGAAAAAGGTAGTAGATAAGTGAGGGGAAATAGAGGAGGAATGAGTAGAGGAAGTGAGGGGGAAGTGATAAAGTTGTTTGGAAAGGGTAGGTTGGGAAAGTGAGCAGAGCGGAATTGAGAGGAGAAGAATTATGGGGGAAAGTAGAGAAAATAAGTCTTAATATGGTACGAGACCCCTTTTTGTTAACGCGCGGCGCCTACTTTGACTAATTTTTTTCCACGAACCAGACATCAGTGAAGCTGGATCCAGGCGAGCCCTTCGCTTTAGTCAGCGGCCCGGGATCAGGAGTGAGACGCTTCTGAGGATTCGTTATGAATTTTTCACCGGTCAGTCCTGAAAACAGACGACTAAATGAGTGAACCAGCTTAAAACCCCGGGGGTAAATATAACCCGGACAAGAAGACACCCTCCAATGGTTGCTTAGCAACACACATACGAGAACCTTCCAGGAGTACAACGTCGAAGGGCGAGAATCAATCCTCGCATTATCAAAATCAAAGCTGGACTTAATTTTTCAATTCAGAGAGCCTCGCCTGAGGATATGTTTTCGCTCTCACTAACAAGAAGATTATACATTTCAAGTTAATTTCACCTTTTCTTGGAAAAGGACTAACTCAGAGTGAAATAAATAATTTTTTCTGTGACAAGCAAATTTCCATTTTTATATTCTTATAATTTATGATTGAGAAATTATTTGGATCGTCTGAAATTGCATACCTCATCAATCTGTCGTTCGGTCTGTCTGTATATTCGTCCATCTATGAAGATGGCAACTCTCGAAAAAAAGGATCAAATCGGACTTTGGCATTCATAAAAAATTGTATTCAAAATTAAAATATTCCGAATTTATGTCAACGGCAACAGATACGAAAAAAAGTTTCACAGAGGAGTTTATGATTCTCACGAGTCACAAAAAAATGTATTTTAACTAGTTTTTAACGGAACTTGCTATTTTGATTTTATTTATCGAAAATACTGTATTATAAATAAAAAATTAAAATGTTAATAAAAACATGGAAAATACGGAAAAAAAGTATCACGAATCCTCTTTAGTTGAAAGTTCAACTATTGGTTTAAAAATTCTTCTTTTTGGGAGAAAATTAATGTTTTTGTAACAAACAAAAAACACCTGTTTAGTTGAAACTACAAGCATTTGATTGAGTGTTAAACACTTCTGTAGATTTTTTTGAATTCATCATTTGGATTGAAAATTCATCTCTTTTATTGCAAATTTACGAATTACAAAAAATTATATCTTTCAGAATTATTTCTTCTGATTGAACATATAACTATCCCATTTCAGTTCAAAATTGATTTTTTTTATTATTAATTGAACTTTCCAACAATTTTGTATAGTAATGTACAATTTCTTTTTGAATTTTTTAAAATCTTTTTGCTATCTTTGAGATCTTTGTGAAATCTTTAAAATCCTTGGAATCCTTAAAAATCTTTGTGAAATTTAAAAAAGTTTTAAATCTTCGCAAATCTTTAGAAATTTAAAACTTGTGTAGAATACATTTGTGAAATCTCTTTGAGATCATTAAAATATTTGTGACATTTTTCATATCCTCAAAATCTTTGTTAGATCGTTTAAAAATTTTTCAATCCCTAAAATCTTTCTACATTTTTTTGAAGCGATTGAAAATCGGAAAAAATCTCAGGAATTTTTAACATCCGGAGTAAAACGCTTTTGTGAACTGTTTTAAA
>JAWWLR010000166.1:29085563-29102856 GCA_035041075.1 Acraspis erinacei | reverse complement strand
ACCTTTCACTGGCCAGGAAATAATCGTTAATCATCTGACAGTTTTGAAACTCTGTAACAGTATTGGCAAAACCCTCAACTGCAACGTACAGATTGTCTCATATTTTAGCGACTTTTTTCTGCTTAGATTTTTACAAAACTCTGTACAAAAATCGCGCTGCCTATATTTTTTGGACAGATAGTAGCTCAGTTGTTCATCTTTTAGGTATCTATGGTGACAACCGCATGTACATTTTTTTAAAATGATAAGCCCAAGAATCCCGATTGTTTCAACAACTTTTAACTGTAGTTACTTAAGAAGAATCTCGGATTTTGATTGTCTGATTTATTTTCAGAGAACCTAATTAAAGGGATTGTCGTAAACGAAAAAGCGGTAAAGTGGGAAGTAAGGAGAGGCAAACTGTAGAAGGGGAAAAATTGAATGAAAACTTAAAAAAAAATTTCAAATGTACCAGGGAAAAAGAGTATTTAATAAAAAAGAGGACAGACCATATTTCTTGCTTCTCTCTAAGTTAATAAATTTAAGTATCCATAGTATCAGAGTCTTTATTAATTGTAATGGTATTTAAGGTACCAGAAGATTCATTTTTACAGTTTCTTCGTTGAATTTTGTCGCAAAAGAGTGAAGAAACGTGGGTTGATTTAGGATTTGATGCCGCAATCGAGCGAGTGAAATGCCCGAATGGAATACTAATCAAAGATACACAAATTCCAAGGCTAATACTTCAAATCCCCTTTAGCTGGGATCCCAAAATTAAATTATTGGATTAGAAGGCTGGCGTCGCCAACCCTTCCGGTGCTCTATCGTCAAAAGCACCCCTCGTTCCACAAGTATATGGTTTTGCAGAGCCTATCGTTAGCTTTTGCGACGCGGTTTCCGTCTGTTCAAGATCCACTCACTCTACTATAATCCATTTAGCTATCTTGTCTTTTTTGCTCAAATTGGCCCTCTGTGTTCCAAAAACATATTGAAATTGACCTAAACATTCTAATTCATTCGCAAACTCTAGCAAAGTTTTCATGGGGAGGAAACAATTAGGACTCTAGACCTAATCTTATTTTGAAGATTCTGTCTGAACAAGAAAGGTATTCTGCAGAATCTGGAAAAACTGGAAACGGTATAACATTTTTAAACAACATTAGGAAATCTGGAAATGCATATTTTTGGAAAAAATATTACATTGTTGCTATTTAACGCCTATTTCATAGATTAAATCTTTTTTAAAGAAGAAACTTCAAATAGTTAAACAAAGAGAATTCTCCAGTTTTTGTGAGGCACCATCCATAAATTACGTACAACACATTTTTTTCAATTCAAATTATTTTTGACCCCCCCCCCTCCCCGCTGATGTCACGAAAATTTGTCAAACATTTTCAGCGATCCCTTATTAAGTAAAATTTAATTCATGCAAATTTTTCAAAAGATTAATTAAATCATTTAAGTACACATTTTTAACAAAAATGTAGAAAATTAAAACTCTTTCAAAAAGTTTTCAAAATTTTTACTTCTTTTTTAATCGGCCGTGAAATCTAGAAACGTACATCACGATATAAAAATATTTTGAAAATATCGGCAAATTTTGGAAATCCTTTTACATCCAACAACTCTTGTCAATAAATGTTTTCAAATTTCATTAAAATATTATGAAATTCCTTGAGATCCTGTGAAGATACATGAAATCTGATAATATTCTTAGAAGTTCCTTGAAATTTTGTTTATTTTGTTCAAAATTCCTTAAAATCTTTAAAAATATCTTAAAAGATTTCCAATTCATCGAAATCCTTTGAAATCCCTTTACATTTTCTAAGGCTTTTAAAAAATATAAGAATATTTAAATTTTTTTCAATTTTTTGATTCCTTGGGATCTTTAAAAATGTTTTAAAATTTTATAATTCCTATAAAATCTTTTAAAAGATTGAATGATTAGAAATTTTTTTAAATATTTAAAAATCATTAAAAAATTTAATTTCTTTGAAATCTCTCAATTCTTGTGAAATTTTTTTTTTTGAAATTTCAATTTTCATTTCAGAATTATAAAATCCCTTAAAATCCTATAAATGTACATGAAATCTGATGGTATTCCTTGAAATTCCTTGACATTTTTCTTTCAACCTCTTACAAATTCCTTGCAATCGTTTAAAATACAAACAAATATTTCAAATCCTTTTAAATCTATTGAAATCTCTGGAAATTTCTCGAAGCTTTTGAAAAATGTTTTAAAAGTTTTAAAATACTTTAAAATCTCTGATACCCTTTGCAACTTGTTTTCATTATTTGGAATCTTTTAAAAGCTTCTAAAATTTTTTTAATCCCTCAATTATTGTAAATGAATTATTTGAAATTTGATTTAAAAATATAAAATCACTTGAAATACCCTGAAATAGTTCCAATTTTTTTAAATATTTTGAAATCCTTTGAAATTTGTTGAAGCTCTTGTAAATTTCCTTGAATCTTTTAAAAGATATTACTCTTTTTCTTATCCTGTACAATCTTAAAAATTTTTAAATGTTTAGAAATATCTTAAAATATTGAAAAAATCTTCAAGTCCTTGAAAAGCTTTGAAGTCCCTGAATTCTTGTAAGTAAATAATTTGAAATTGCAATAAAATATTATGAAATTCCGTAAAGTTACATTAAACCTGATGATAGTCCTTGAAATTCTTTAATAAATTTTGTAATCTCTTTAAAATTCCTTGAAATTCTTTAAAAGACTCTAAAACATTTCCAATTCTTCTAAGTCTTTTGAAATCCCTTGAAGCTTTTAAAAGGTTTTTAAAATTTCCTGGAATCTTTTAAAATATCCTAAAATCTTTAAAATCCTTTGAATTTACTGAAATGCTTTACGAACTTTTGCAACATCGCCAAATTGTTTTGAATCTTTAAAAGTCCTTGAAAAATATGAATGTTTAAAAATACCTTCGCATTTCAAAATTTTCTCGAAATTCTTTGAAATTTAATAAAATTATTATAAAAAATCTTCAAACTTCTGTGAAGTTACATAAAATCTGATGCGATTCCTCGAAATTCATTTACTTAAGGATATACACAACGTACAATCAATCTCAAAAGTCACCCATCTTTACAATTATTTATAAAATCGAAAAAATAGATCTATTATTGATTTCTGGAAATCTTTCCTGAATTTTCTAAGTTCACTTTCGGAAAAATATTTCTGGTTACAATTGTTAATTCAGCAGTAGTTATTTAGAGTTCAACTTTCTGCCTTCTCTCTAGTGAAAGGTTATAATTCTTACTAATCCTAATGATCAAGTCCTCATTATATTCTTTGAAGGCTTCTCTACAGTTCTATTCGGATGGTGCTAATAAAAATTTAAACTATGATTGCTTATAACAATAATAACTGTATGATTTCTAAATTATTTTTAAAAATAAAATTGACCCAAATAGAAATGTAGAGCATCCTTCGAAGAATAAAATGAGGCCTTGATCATTAGGATGAAATAAGAATGATAACTTTTCTCTTAGGATAAAGAAAAAACTAAACCTCTAAATAATTACAGTTAAATAAACAATTTTAACCTGCATTATTGTTTTCTAAAGAGTCCAGAGAAGCCTCCTTCAAGATTTACAGAAATTAATAATAGATCTATTTTTGTCGATTTGATATGAATCATTGGAAAGATAGGCAACTTTTGATGTTGATTGTAATGTAGTGTATATCCTTAAATAAATAGTAATTATATTGATAACTTTTGGATCCCTTCGTTAATTGTAATTTTAATTTTAATTTAAAGCTTAGAATTTTAAGACTGTAATTAAGATTTCAGTGGCATTCTAATTAACAGTTTAAATTTTACATGACACTATGCCATAAGGCAACTGAGATTGGATTAAAAAGTGCTCTATTGGAAAATTGATGACATTTTAATTCCGACATATTTCAGAAGCCATTGAAAATTAAAACTTAATATCCAATAATAATATTAGGTTTTGTAGTTAAGAATTTATCAGATTGATTTGAGGTCGTTTTATTGCCCTTCAAGTAATCTTATGTTGCTTCGCCTATCAGGAGTAAAAAGAAAAAAAGAAAGTGGAAATTTGTTTAAAACCTAAATTTCGATTGGCTTTGGATTTAGGGGAACACGATTCTGGTGGTATTTACCCTGGTTTAAGGTTTTAGATTCCCCACCCTCCTGCGGTGGCGAGGCGATTGTCTCTTAGGAAATAGGAACACGACCATAGCAGCCCTTATCCGCTCGACTTTATACTTTAAATCCGCCCTATAAATATCGCGACGTCCTTCGGATTTGGGGCTGGTTTCCGAAAGATTGGCTCGCGGTATCCTCCGTGGGAATCGCTCGCCGTCGTGCGTCGATATATCAGGGGATGAAGACCAGAAAAGAAACCTCTTGGAGCACGAGGAACGATTCGTCATCCACCATTGCTTCTTGCAAAACATACCAAGGTGACGTGGCCCCAACGTCGAAAGAAAACTTGCCGAACATCTGCAGTCTTACTCAACGATTTCAGAAGATATGCATTTCTAGATAATATCCCTGCAAACAAAAATATTTATTTTCAATTTTATAGTTTTTTCAAGAAACTGAGATTAAGAATCTTTCTCGTCTTTATTCATAATATGTTCCCTAAGGAGCCGTCCAGAAACTGAGGTGTCTGTCCGGAAAGAATCAGATCTATGGTGTTCCAGGAGTCAAAATCAATTCTAGTGAATAGCGATGAGATTCATTTCAAAGTACAACTCTTTGGAAGCCCAAAACTTTTTCTAACGATTATCACACTTTCGGAAGCACTTCCCGAACTCACCTTTTAGAATAAGAAACACTTACTTCCTCGTATTTTTTTTTTAATTTCCTCTAACTCTAGGTCTAGGTCAATTTGAGTGACTGACCGACTCAGTGATTTTGACTGATATAAACTTACCTATCACTGATTAAATCAGTCACTTATGCCTTATTATAATTATTTAATAAAATGGAGGAATTCAATTAAGAATGTTAATAAACAAATCATTTTTGTTTCTAAGCAAATTTTTATTCAAAGTATGTTTACCCCTTATGTTAAAACCCTGTTCATAAAGAATTTAAGAACTAATAATATAATAATTTAACATATTAATATTACTAATTTATTCAATACTGCCAAGTCAAATATTTAAAGTACATACAATTATAAAATATTTATCTCCAGCTCTGAGCGAATCCATAACATTTAAGGTCGGATCCTGCCTTGAGTTTTGTTCAAAAGTTTTTCACTAAACCTATCCACGTTTATGTCACTCTAAAAAAACGTTTTAATGAAGTGGTAACCGTACATATAAACTAGATTTTCATTGTTGCATTTTAAAATTAAATTCTTACCTTAGAAAATCGTATGAGATATTTCTTCGGAATCTTTCAACCTGGGGTCCCATTTAAAATAATTTCCTCAACTTGAGTCTGCGTAAGGAAAAAGTAAGAATAAATTTTCAAATGATTTTTAAAACACAAATATTTCTAATCTATGTATACCTATGTTTAAAGATTTACCCTTTTGGTTCCCTTTTTCGTGAAATTTGTCGTCGGCAGCACCTGAGGCAAAACCATTAGAACCTTGAAATTCCCTAAAAAATATTCAAAAATTTAATAAATCTATACACTATGAGGCAAATTATGTTATAAGTATATAAATTCTTACGATCTACGGCTCTGCTTTGGTCCAAAACTTCTCATATTTTCCTGCAATGAATTTAGGCATATCTCAAAATATGTTGTTCTTCAAGAAATCACAAATATTGTTAACAGCCACTTCTTCCATACTGATAAATTCAATTTGCGTATCAGATAAATTTAATAAAGTAATGCATATAAAAATGTAAAACATATTTATTACGGTGGAGTAAAAATTCTAAAATTATTCCAATTTTTTAAGGAAATTTTTATAGCAATATTGGATTCAAAATTTCAAGTTAATGACTAAACAAATTGAAACACCTTAAAACTTGAAAAATTGGGAAATAGGATATTTCTTTACGAAAGGACCCCGCACCAAATACATGGTAAAAAAGGTGACAGTATCCTGTAATTTTAAAAAGTTTTAAAGTGGTCTGCAACGGGAAAAAGAAGAAAAAAGAAGAAAAATTGTACTCTATTTAAATTATTTATTTAAAAAGAATTTCATTGATGTTCCTCTTAAAAGTTCGTGTATTTTACATTTACATAACGTCGTATAATAATAAATAATTGGAATAAGAGAGCTTAAAATTTGGTACTTTAACTTTTATGAACTGTATCTTATGATGTAGGTTCGGTACCCCGTAGTGTTAGAAATTTTATTGGTAATATAATTTAAAAAAATGTAATTTACGTATTGACTCTAAACAGTACAATTAATATATAAATTAAAAATACTAAGAATTAAATAATATTTAATTTTTAAATACCTTTTTAGTCATATCGTTAGAGTATATCAGTAGTGGGTGTTAAAATTAACCCAAATATGTAATTGAAATTAAAATTTTTTAAATTATAAATGATATTCGGATCAAATACAGTTGTACGTTGATGAACGGATGAAAGTACTGGCTTCTAGTAGCGTGACAGTACCCTGTTTGGGGTTTTATAATTTTTTATAATTGAGTTTTAGGCGGGCTGACCCCACAAGAACCCTACTAGAAAATCTAGTAGGGCCCCCATGGTCTCAGCGTTAGGTTCTAGATGGTGCTCAGGCTAGTTTTCCCCACTAGAGCCCGTCTGGAGATATAGCCCTTCTAACTTTCTGCACGGGACTGATTTTTGCCCAAAAAAATGAATTTTCAACAAGAAAATGAATTTTTAACAAAAAAATGATCTGTTTATCACAAAGGATCAATTTAAAAAAATTAAATAACATTCAACCAAAAACAATTCAATTTTTAACCAAATAGTTGAATTTTTAAGCCAAAAATACGGTTTTTTCAGAAGAATGTTTGTTTTACACAAAAGTTTCTTTTAGAACGAGAAAGATGCGTTTTATCCTTAAAAGTTGAATTTTTAACGAAATACATGCATTTTCTACTCATGGAGGAATTACATATTTTTTTTAATTATCAAAATTGATTACATTTTTTACCAACAAGGTGGAACGTAAAAAAATTGTAGTAGAAAAACGAGAAAAAAATTAAAAATAGAAAATTACTCAAACAGAATGAAAATTCAACTATTTTTTTAACTTTTTTTTTGGATTTGAAAATTCATCTGTTTGAGTAAAAATTTCATCTTTCGTAGATAAAAATGAAACTCTTTGAAGATTCATCAATTTTATTAAAATCATCCCGTTTGGTTGAAAATTGAACTGTTTTAATGAAAATTCGTTTTCGCGGTCCTAAATTTTTAAAAGAAATTTTCTTCTTTTTGAAAACTCATGTTTCAGTGTTGAAAACTTAAACTGTTTTTTTGTATGGGAATTCACATATTATGTTTCAAAAAATTTCTATTTTCAATTTTAAGCTTTATCATTTTTAGTAGACATTTCATCTTTCTTGCTTGAAAATGCAACTGTTTAGTTGCACATTAATCTTCTATGCTTAAATATTTAACTATTATGTTTCAACGAATATGTTGAGAAATCATTTTTTGTCGAAGATTTATATTTGTTGTCAAAAATTTATCACTGGTTGATTGTCTGACTATTTATTTTAAATGATCCTTTTGACTGGAAAATTCAACTGCGTGGGTACAAAAGACCAACTTTGTTGAAACTTTTTTTAATAGAGGTTTTTAGGCTAAAAACTTAATTTTTTACCTGAAATTCTTCGTTTGGCTTAAAGATTCAACAATTTAGGTTCAATTTTTTCTTCCTCCATGACTGAAAAATCTTTATTTGTTGAAAATTCGTTTTTCTAGTTATAAAATTAATTTTTGTTCCATTAAACTTCGACCTTCTTTGTTGAAATTTAATTATTTTTCAAAAAAATTTTATTTTGTTCAAAATCCAAGTATTTTGTTAAAAAGTATCTTTTATGGTTGATCTTATGATCTTTTATGTTTTTGGTTGACCATTAAACTGTTTTGTTAAAAACACATACTTTTTAGTTGAAAATTCCACTGTTTTGTGGCAAATTTAACTATTTCAAAACAAATTTACTTTTTGCTTATAATTTATATTTTGGTGATGAAAAACGCCTGAATCTTTTCTGGGTGAAATTTCATCTTTTAGTATTAATTTGATCTTTCTTCAATAAAATAAAAAATGAAACTATTTGATATAGAATTAAACTATTTTGTTATATTTTCATCATTTTTGGCTGCAAAAAATTCGTCTCTTAGAATTGCAAATTCATTTTTTTTTAGAAATTTATTTTTTTTTAGAAATTTATTTTTTGTTAAAAAATTCATATTTTGATCTTGAAAATTCAAGTAAATTGTTTTATGGGTAAAAATTCAACATTATTTTTTATCTGTTTTTTAAATAAAAATGTATCTGGTTTAATAAAAATTTATCTGGTTTAAGAGAAATTTCATATTTTTCTATATAAATGCAACTGTTTAGTAGAGAATTCATCAGTTTTGTTAAAAAGTCCATTTTTTGTTTAAAATTCGTGTTTTTTGATTGAAAATTCAATTTTTTCGTGAAAACTTATTTTTTGTTTAAAATTTCATGTTTTGATCGTGAAAAGTCAATTGAACTCTTTTTTAACAGAAAATCGAACTATTTTTACAAACTTTATCTATTAGACTTGAAAATTCATCTGTTTTAGTAGAAATATCATTTTTTAAATGAAAATGCACATTTTTAGGTAAACATATTTCTTCTTTCTTTAAGTATTCAAGTATTTTGTTTGAAGAATTTTGTTGCTTCAGTTTGTTAAGAAATAATTTTCTTATTCTTAAAGATTTATATTTTTATTTAAAAATTCATCTCTTTGGTTGAAAGTTTAACTATTTTCTTCAAAATTAATATTTTTTAATTGATAATTCAACTACTTGGGTAAAAGATAAACGACACTGTTAAAAATTTAATTTTTGTTTAAATACTTATATGTCGCCTGGAAAACTTAACTGTTTAGCCGAAAATGGTCCTTTCTCAGTAAAAAAAAAAATAATTTTCTTGGTTTGAAAATCAATTTTGTTAGCTAAAAATGCATCAGTTTCCTGTAAAATTAATATTTTAGCTCAAAAGTCATATTTTGGTTTGAAAAATCAATTTTTAAAGGGAAAATTAGTCTTTTGGCTTGAAGGTTCAACAATTTAGATAAAGTTTCATTTCTTTTTCGAGTTAAAAATACATATTTTTTAAAAATTAGTCTTTGCTTTTAAAATTTTTGGTTTCTTATCAATTTCATCCTTTTGGATTGAAATGCAAACTATGACACTTTTTTGGGGAAAATTTATCTTTAAGCTTGCAAATTCAACTATTTTGTTCAGAATCTAATTATTTTCTGGAAAATTTAAGTATTTTATAGAAGCCATCTGTTATTGAAGAAAATAAATTTTTTGTTTTTAAAGAATGAATAAATTTTGAATTCGTATCCAAAATAGTGTCTTATTCCTCTTATAAAGATTCCATTTTTAAAATATTACAAGATTAAAACGCTGCGGTATTTGAACATTAATGACCAAGGAAAATGCAAAATTAT
Organism: Acraspis erinacei; assembly: GCA_035041075.1. Taxonomy (NCBI): domain Eukaryota; kingdom Metazoa; phylum Arthropoda; class Insecta; order Hymenoptera; family Cynipidae; genus Acraspis; species Acraspis erinacei. The sequence goes on along the minus strand of JAWWLR010000166.1, from coordinate 29,093,283 downwards.
GTAAATAAAGATCAAGGATTTTTTAAAATAAACTAGCATAACTAGCAAAATATTTCTGGTAACTGAAAATTACGTACAGCAAGAGAGGGGGGGGTAGAAATATTTTGCGACGGTTTGTTACAGAGGGGAGGAGGGTAGAAAAAAAATGTTCTCCATCGACATAAACAGTCTCTTATGTGAAAGAAGACCAGGAAGTTTGAAGAAGTTGTGAGAGTGATAGTTTGAGTTTGAGAGAGTTTGATATGGATGTTATAGCGGAAATAAAAACTTTCTAATCTAATATAATATGCGCTGGGTTGTTCGCGTATCGCGCGAAAGTCAATACATCACGAGTCTTCTTCCCAACGGGATCTCGAAAATCCCATTACGAACTATCCTCGCATCTCTTCGTGCAGCCAGTATAGAAATACAGACCGATAGGACGACGTCGCGTCGCGTCGACTCTCTACGGATCCTCCGACGAAATCCTTGCATGAATATGTAAATCCTTATTTTCGGATCGAGTGCACTCGAAACCAAAAACCATCCTGGAGAACCAAAGTCGTCCAACCCTTGCCACTTTCCTCACCATCCCATTTATTAGCCACTCAAACTTTATAAAGATTCGGCTCGAATTATTGAAGGCTTGCATACATTCGAAGAAAACAGAAGATATTTTTCAGATTTTCTCTTACAATATTTTTTCTTTCTAACCATCCAATCCAACACAAAATAGCCACTGTAAATAATCTTATTCACACGATGTATTAAATTATCTCATGACTCTTTTCATAAGTCTAACATTAATTTTGTAGAAAAGATTTTGTTTTTTAATTATTATCCTAAAAGATTTGTTCAAGTCCACATTTAAACTAAATTAAAAACACTTCAGGAATCTAAAAAATTACAATTAAATTCGTCTCCAGTTCACAACATTTATTTTAAATATTTTGTTTCTATACATTTCCATGGAAGTTTTTTGTCCGAAATAAAAAGAATTTCAGAGTTGACTCTAAATTGATAAATTTATAAAATGAGCCAAAGATCCCTTTGATAATTTTCAGATGACTATCGCAGTATATAAAATCAATTGTTTAGGCTTCGATAAGAGTTATATTGTATAAACTGATAGATAATATTTTAAAAAAATATTTTTAATTAATTAAAAGCTTTCAATTATGAATATATTATTCAAAAGTTATTTAAAAATAGTCTACACTAGTCTACTAGGACTAAAGAACATCATGGCAACTTCAGACAAAATCCAGAGAACCATAAAGTGATCGCGAAACATAAGTCCAAACTAGACACCAGTTGATTAGAGTCATGTTCAAGTCTTACACCATGAGCCTAATGAATTTAAACGATTTGTAGCTCAAATGTTTTTTATTAAGAGGGAAAGTGACCCTTATTTGTCACCTAATTTTGTCACTAACTATAGTCCATTATATAATATCGTTTTAGATCCTCTAATTTAATTTTTAATGTTTGACTCATATTCTTATATATCACCAATGTTGTTCATTATTATTAACTATTTAGTAGAAAATGCTGTGTTCATTATTTTATCCTTTAATTTTTATTATTGTAACGGCACTGGTTGTTTTATCCCCTGCTACCTCACATCTCTCTCCATTTTCTTGTTCTTGATACTAACCACAAAAATGGAGCAGAACGTTTGTTCTATCTCCACTTTTAAATTTAAACTTTCACTTAATAATTCATTTGTTTGGTTACATTTTTTCATCATAAAAAATTACGAATATTAATTTTTTTCTGCACAACAGTTTTTGAAAGATTTGAAAGTCAACACAGGTAACGTTGATTCAAGATAATATTTATATAACCTCATTTATCAATATTTTATATTTTTAATAATCTATAATAAAATAAAATCATCTAAACTTGCTACTTTTAATTTTTCAACTTTTGTAATTTTTAAGATTTTATTTATTTATTTAAATTTGCAGTTTGTTTAATTTCGAGAACTTGTAAATGGAGAGGTGTGTTTTGTTTCATTTACTGCAATTTTTTAACGAATTTCCGAACTAAAGTTTTCCTGATGGGGATAGTTCATTGGCTTTCGAAACGTCGAATGTGTGTGCGTGTGTGTTTTTTTTTTAAATAAAGGACCTACTATACTTGAGGTTACTGTTGTAACTTACCAGTCCACTTACCATCGTTTAAAAAATCTCTACGAATACAACAAATTTTAATCGAATACTTGAAGGGTAGCATGTCATAAGGGCGTATCCAAAAATTCTTCGAAAATTATATTATTAGTTCAAAAAAATGCTGATAGCAATCCTGACGAAAGGTTGCTTTGTTAATCCACTTTTTTTAATTCTTTTTTTTCTGTCTTTCTTCAGGGTGCTGTTTTAATCAAAGTAAAACTTACCGGTAATTTCCCGGTTTTTCTTGGCCCGAAAACATTTTCCACGGTCAATGAAATTAAAAAATTCGAACTATAAAGCTAAATATTTTTCCATAAGAAGTAATAAAAATTGAGCATCTGATATAGTTACACTTATAGAATGCAAGCTACTACTAACACTTTTCATCTAAACAGTTTTAAATTAAATGCAGTTAAACTACAAAATTAAATATTTTTTAACTTTAATGAAATTGTAGAGTTTCAAGATTCAGAATAAGTTCCAAAAATATAGATCTATTTTATAATCTTCAATGCTCTAAATTAAAGAATCAATCAGAGAATTAAATTTTTTTCAGTATTGTGTCATTTTCAGAAATTTAATGATGAATTATTATATATTTATAATAAATATTATAATAATATTATTCACAAATTTTTATTTTGTATAGTTTTAGAATCCTTAGCCCTTTAAGGACCACTATTTTAGTTGAGCAAGGTTCACGATTTTCGATTTTCCGATTTTTCAGGTAATAAGCTCAGAATTCCACAAAACAAATACGTGCATTAGATCGAAGTGGACTGTTCCAAATCTCGTAAGATGGTCATAAGTTATCGTATACGCAATAGAAATCAAAAAAATTATTTTAAAAATTTCAAAAATTAATGAGAAAATTATCATGCCTTATTTCTGAATTTTGCAGAATTTTTATTAAACGGGATCAATGCTTGGCAATGAAAGGGTTGCTATGCTTCAAAATAATATTTCAAAGTCTTTAGGAATCAGGCTCTTTAAAATTTTTTCAAATTTCATATTATTTTGGAAATGTTTTCAGAAAGTAGAAAACTCTTTTAAAATGATTCGAATTTTTCCCAAAAAGTTTAAATTTTTTAAAAATATATTCTTCAAATTAATTTTTCAAAAGAACAAATCATTTTTAATCTCCCTAGGAATCTTGAGGAAATTTTTTTTTATTTAGAAACCGCACTTTATTTCAATTCTCTGAAATCCTTTCAAATTTTAAATTAATTTTGAATCTTTTCAAAACTTATAAATTTCTCTTCAAATTACTTGAATTTTTCAAAGAATAAAGATGTTCAATTTTTATTTATACTTGTAATTACTGATTTTAAATAAAAAGTCAGACGTTTCCAAGTATTAAGTAATTGTTGATTTTCTTAATTAAAAAATTTCAAATCGAATAGTTTGAAAATAGAATATTTTAAACTTAAATAATACTTTTACATTCAATTATGAATATGTTATTCAAAAGTTATTTAAAAATTAAGAATAGTTTCTAAAGTTTCAATCGGACGTTCCCATTCGTTCAACTAATAATCCTATTGATAACATCCTATTGAAACATTTTAATTTTTAACGTTAAAATCGGGAATTTCTTAAATTTTGAAATTATTCCGATTCTCCTTGTAAAATCAATTATTATTGAATATTAAAACCTTAAAGTACAGTTCAATTTTGAAGAGCAGTAATTAATTAAAATTCGCAGTTGATCAACTAAAAATATTTTTATCAAAAAACTTCGATTTCCAAGGCTTCTAGTTTTTAATTGCTTAAGTCTTTAAAACTGCATTTTAAAACTCTTTCAATTAAAATGTCCGCTTATAAAATTAAAACCTAAATTAAAAATTTTTTTAAGTGAAAGGCTTTCGAATCCAGCATTCTAAACTGAATGATGTCACCATTGAAAAGCATAGCAATTCTACTAATTCTTAAAAAAAACGATTGAAATCAAAATTGGACAGATTTTTTTCCTACAAATTTGTAACATTCCCGATCATAAAAATGAATTTACTGTGATTTCCCGGGTTTTCCCGGTCTCATAAAATTCCCGGTATCCCAGTCCAGCGGCCACCCTATTGTTCTTTTATTTTCGCAGATTTTTTTAAATATTTTAGATGGGAAAGTAAATTACTTTTTTTAAATTAAAATTCAATCTTTTTTATTAAAAAATTAATTTCGCTAAAAATGTTTTGATAAAAAACTTTACTATTATTTTGTTATTGTTAGAATTTTTTTGCGATTTTAGATGGGAAAGTAAATGACTTTTTTAAAAGTTTAAATTGAATTTTTTATCAGCACCAAAAGTTTTTTTTAGTCACGTCCAAACATTAGCCTCGAGCAACGACAAAATTACGGTTATATTTTTTCGAAACCTGATCATATTTTTTCATGACAACTTTTTTGTATAGATTTCGAAGCTAATTAGCCAAAAAACGAATTATAAGTTGTCAACATTTCAAATTAGATTTCTTATTACCGTCTAAATTTTTTTTCCATCGCGTTTGAATTTGTCCCTTGAGGGCAAAAAATTCCTTTCCATTTTCTCCCAACCTAATAATATTTTAAATCAAACCTTTCTTTTATAGATTCAGCAAAATAAGTATTTAAAAATTAAATTAAATTCTTTTTTACTATCAAAATTTGAGAAAACAGGCCCTCCAAGCAATAAAACTAATCCCCCTATTTCCTCAAAACATAATACTATTTTTTAATCCAACTTTTTTTTCTATCGATTCCATAACTCAATAGTTTCAATTTTTATTCTTTTTTTTAAATAAAGAGCTGGATTTTTTAGTGCCGTATAAATTTCAAAAACGGGTGCCTCAAATAAAAGAAAATCTTTTTCTAAAAATTTCCTGGGAACTTCGTAACGTATTCCAATAAAAAATTTCAGGGTTCAATTCAGTACTCATTTCTTTCAAAAGCATTATTTTTCTTTTGAGTTAAACAATTTCATTTTGAGAACTTTCTTTTCTTTCCTGTAAAATCGTGTATTTTCTGATTGGATGAGCTTTTTAAGTTAGAGACTCCTAAAATTAAAAACTTTCAAATTTGCAAAACCGAATTTTTATTTATTTCAGAATTTGATTTTTTTAAATGAGTACCATTTTTTATTTTTAATGCTTATTAGCTGTAATAGCTTCAAAGTAAAGTGATACTAAATCGAAATTCTTTTTAATTTAATATTTTTCACTAATGGCTTTTGAAAACTAATTTTCTGTAAGTGTACAATCCATTTGATTTCATTTTAATTTTTATCCTCTCAAAAAAAGCCTTGTCCAAAATGTAAAATATTAATGACTTTCAGTTCAGGCGATTTTAATTTAGACTCTTTTTAAAATTAGAGAGTTTTTTTTAATTCTTCAGAACGGAATACCTTCAAATTGTATTTTCTGCTAAAAGTAACACTGACCACAAATAGGAACAGGTTCAGCGGCGACTCGTGATAACAAATACAATATTCAATCAGAAAAAATACCTGCTCCTGAGTTAGTGAGTATTAGATATGATTTTATAAAAAATTGTGATTATGACCTTTTGGGCATAATTAATTAATTAATTAATTAATGTAACGATTTTGTAGAAAATTGTGTTTTGGTAGAGTATTAATTTTCTTGGATAAAAATTAAATCTTTTTTGTTAAAAAAATAATTTTGGTTTTTTTATTCATAAGCTGACTAAGTTTAACAATTTTCTAATCATTTATAAGAAAAAGTGCTAAATTCAACCAATTATTTTAAGAGATTAATATAGGGAACAATAAAGATTATTTAGAGGATTCCAATGTTCACTAGAAAGTCCTTGAAATCTTATAAATCTGTAAAAAATGTCAATCATTTTTAAACCGATGAAAACTTTTCATCTTAGTTAAAATATATAGAAATTCCATAAAATCCTTTTAAACGCTGAAAACCTGTTGGAGACCCTTTAAATTATTTAAATTCTTGAGAATTCCTTAAAACATCCAGATAATTTTGGAAATCTTTAAAACTCCATGAAATTTAAATGAAATCTGAAGAAATAGCTTAAAATCAATGAAAATTTGTTATAATTCAAAATAAATTAAACTTATTTCTTAAAGTCCTAAAAAAACCGTTTCAATTCCTATAAAGCTTTGAAATCCTTGTCTTATGGAATTTCTTAAAATACCTTAAAACATCATTCAATTTCATTTAACTTATTTCTCCAAGTTCAGATGAAATCTTTTTAAATCAGTTGAACTATTTGGAAATCCCTTTTAAAAGTTTAAAGTGTTTTTCTAGAATTTAGAAAATAGATAAGAAAATCATGATAGAAATATACTGAGTTTTTTATAAAAATTTTCATGAAGAGGGTTTACGAGGAATTTTAAAAAATGCCCTTAAATAGCAAAAAGGTGCATGGGATTGCAAAGAAGTGCACAGGAATGCGAAAGAGTGCGTAGGATTATAAATGAGTGCATGGGATGGCAAAAGTACATTTAATTGCATGAGATTGAATAAAATTGCAGAGTACGTGTATAAAAACAGCATAAATAATCCACCCTTCTTTAACAAATTTTAACGATGAATTCCACTCTGTTCCAATTTCAAAATTGGCACATCCCACATCAAACACGTCTCTCAACAATCTTAAAAGTTAAAAATTCTTTCCATAGACTTTTATCCTTATCAGTAAAGTTCCGAAGACTAAACCCCTACCCCAGGATCATTGATAAAAAAATGTACAAAACTGACACTGATATACTTTTTAGGACGACAGAAAAGCATTGCTTTAGTTGGTAATCGATGCGCGAAACAACTATGGGGCTCGATGACAAATCTACCCTCTTGTTGTCATACCTCAGGGTAAAAGAGGACCGGACATCGATGGCACGAGTATTTTATTTTAGGGGTTTTCTCCGTACGAAGGACATCCTGAAAAGTTTTAATACCACTCTCGAGGCTTGCCAGTCGGCGCGGCAGTATGAGTAAAAGACAGAGTGCAAGAGTGAGAAAGAGCACATCGGAGAAGAGGAAGAAGAGGAGAGAATATTTCGGATGATTGGTATTGTTGGAGCCTGAGAGATGCGGAGAGCCAAGGGGTGCCTCACTGCTCTCGGCTGTATATTCAAATGGGGTGGCCATTAGAGTTATGTTAGAATATATTGATTATTGGGGGGATCAAAGACTGGGGACGGAGTGACGCCACTGTGAATTCAAGGGACGAATACGGAGGTGGGTCCAAACAAACGTCACTGTGTATAAATGTCGAGCTCTTTACTATATGAATTTTTAAATCTCAGCTTCATATCAAAAGAAAACCATTCATCTTCAAATATCAGGGTAGGGGAGAGGCGTCCAAAGCTATGGGGTGGGACCAACTGAAACTGATAAATAGTCAAATAGGTTACTTCAAATCTCTAAGTTTTAAAAACTCTTCCTCAATTAGGGGCCTTCAATGAAAAAAGACACCATTTTTGGCAATTTTTTACCCCTACACTACCCTATAATCTGCCTCTCCTATTGCCCCTTCTTTCTTTTACTTCACCCACCTATCTTTAATACCCCTCTCCTTACTTTCCCATCATTTCTTTAATTCCCCTCCTT
>JAWWLR010000166.1:28981237-28992582 GCA_035041075.1 Acraspis erinacei | reverse complement strand
TTACCTAACTACATTTTCACTTTGGGTTCAAAGTGTATCTCTTTTTGGTTAAAAAATTGCGTATTTTGTTGAAAAAGTTGTCTTTTTTAGTAGAGAATTAATTTTCTTGCCCATGGAATATAAAAAATTTGTTAGCATAAGGTAGAAATTTGAGATTTTTTGCCTTTTTGTATCAAGAAAAATCTTAACTTTTCGTACCGTTTTTTGAGACGTACATTTTCGGTATTTCTTATAAAACAAGATTTTTTGGATAGATATTTGTAAAAATACCAATTATTTACATTAAACTTATAAATAAGAATGCAATGTTAAAACTATTTAATAATATCACTTGAGGTTTTTATTCCTGCGAGCAGAACGCTCTTGCAATAGGCTGCTCCTAACCTCAGAATCTCAATAAACTGGCATCGCATTTTATGTCAGCAAGGGAATTTGATAACTTAAATTGAAATTAATACAATACTTTACACTAATGTTACTTAATACTAATGTTCATAATCATAGAAAATAATAAGTTATAAGTAAAAATATTATCTTAAAACTAAAAATACTATATAGTTACATTAAACTCACTCAGAAGCAGAAAAGTAATTGAACTGCTTACTTTCACCACAAAACCAGCTTCATAAAGCTGATAAGGTTCCAAACTTATTTAGGCTTTCACTTGTTTTGCAGTGTAAAAACTGTGAAATTGAATAAAATATGACACTACATCCACTATCATCACCGACGCCACTGAGCTAACATTTTCACTAAAATCTATATCTCTAAGAGCATACGGATAAAAGTTTTTGATCTTTTCAAATTTTTTGATACATCGGGTCTTTACATCTCCTGACAATTTTCCTAAATATTCACTCTGCATTTCGAAAAAACAAAAATAATTGCAAAAAACTACGGCATACTGAATTATAATCTACTTCAAACTTATATTAACCTCAAAAAGCTGTGAATTAAATAGCTCAAATGTCACATGAGTTATGGAAAATATTATTATTATTATTACTATTACTTATTTAAAACAGGTACTTACAGAATAAGATCGTTTAAATGAATCCTCAACAGAAGCATGCACTTTACACAAGAATAATGGGTAAAAACTTTCTTTTTTTAGCGAATAGTACCACGTAGTCTAAGAGTTCGTTATGGTAATTGTAGCCAATTAGCGATACCCTTTAAATTTGCACGTGTATGATTGACGCGCGAACAAGATATTCATATTGAGCATCCCGAAAGGGATACCTTAGTTATCCCAGATAGTGAGTCTCATGTTCTGATAAAAGTCAGACTGGCGACTAAATGAGAGTCTTTTTAATCATGTAGAAAAAAATCTGAAAGGACCCTTCGACAATGTAGAAGGACTGTCTGGCTCACTAAATTTTATATCTCTAACGTTGAACATCCATTTTTCTCCGTACACGATCATCTCGTATCGACATTTAACACTGGTTTGAAGCTAAAAAGATAACTTTTTTAATAAAATAGTTGCATTAATTAGCGAAGCAAGTCATGGAAATAAAGGTAAAAAGAAAGAAGAGGCACGATAATTATTTTGAGAACTTTCGGTCACTGTTTCGACCCTCATCAGTCAAAAGAAGAACATTGATGAAGTCTGTAAAAACATACAAATAATGTAGAATAGATTATATTTTTAAAAAATGTTTAAACAATAAAGTAATGATTGGACAAAAAAATTTTTAACTATTTTTAAAATAAAAGAAGGGTTATCTTATAAAAAGAAGCCCTATATTTCAGATCAATATTAATAAAAAAACATACCTCGTATAAGTTAAAAAATCAAAGTATAAAGTCAGGGTAAAAAATTCTACAGAAAAACAATAAAACATGACGTAGACATATATAAATATTAAAAACAAGAAACTAAGAAAACAAATAAATAAGGGCGAAAGCCCTACATCACGTTTCACAAGAAGACGACTAAATGAGCAAACTGAAAACAACTTACGAAAATTCAAAGAAGCAAAACAAAATGTGATAAAAGTGTCAATAAAATTTTATTTTCATGACTTGCTTCGCTAATTAATAAAAAAAGGTCAAGACTATACGTACAAAAATAGTTGCATTTTTTAACGAAATTTAGTCAAACTGGGATTTAGGCCCAGTTTTGGTTATGACCTTCAGCTTAAATCCAAGCTATCCTAATGTAAATAAGACGAGGTTTTTATAAGACTGTTGAATTTTAGGTGCAAAAGGACAAATTTTGTATCCAAAAAAATTAATTTTTATCAAAATCATTACATTTTTATCATTTTAGTTAAAGTTTTAACAAAGCTTTGAATTTTCGGGATAAAAGTATGTATTTTCAATCTAACAGTTGAATTTTTCAATTTAAAAAAGATGAATGTTCAACCTAATAGCTGAATTTAAACATTTTTAAAATACATTTTTAACCAAAAAGGGAATAGTAAAATTTTCAGTTAAAAAATTAATTTCCAAAAATAATAAGATACATTCAGCAAATTTCACCGAGGTCCCGTTTTAGCGGATCCCGATATACTAGATAAGTGTTACAAGGGGGCGAGAGAGACGTGCTTGTAAGGTCAGCGTAGTTTCATAGTTTACGGTTCGGCACAATAAGAAGCGACAAACAAGAATGAGAGGAAGAACGGTTTAGAGAGTCCCGACTTACCGCGAAGGCCAACGAGGGTACCCCTGAAACGCCCGGTAAAGCGGAAATCCAGTGTAATTAAATTTTCAACCAAAATGTGAAATTACCTACAGTGTACTGGAAAAGGTTCACACGGCTCTAAATGTTTATGTTCTGAGAAACTTAATTTATCGCCACGGCTATTATTGTAAGCCATTCCCAAGATTGGCGGTATATCAAGGTTTCAGTGTATTTTTTTTCTTTTCTGACTGTATTAAATTTTACCAAGCAAGCTTACATCGAGCTCTTTTGGATGATGGTATAGTCTTCTGTAAATACTACAATCTTCTACAGATAAAAACGGAATATTTTCAGTTCTTGTTCAAATAAATTTGTTCATTCTTCTAAAGTCTGCAAAACAACACAAATTCAACTTATTACAACAGTTCCCTTTTGTTCATATGTTGTAAAGTAGAAATAGTTCTGTAAATATAGTGTAAACTTTGCGTACTAATATGCTTAATTTGTGTATTAACGGCTTTGATTATATTTTCTCTGTTACTGCCTCGCCATGGAGAAAAATATTTCAGAAAAACTAGGTTGATTCTAATAAAACATGTTGCAGAACATTTTCTGTTACAATGTCCATAAACTTCTCCGAGGCCTTTTTTCAGTATTTAAATAATATGAAGATCACGATTTGTACAAATTTATTCACCATGGCAATTTTCTTTGATTCTATTGGTAAATACATATACTTTCACATACACTGGAGTCCCGATTTACCGGACGTTTCGGGCGAACCGTCAATGACGTGACGGTAAATCGGGACTCTCTAAGCCATTCTGCTTCTCCTTCTTACATAGAATCCTGATCTAAAAACCTGAGAGGGAATCCAATCCAATTCAATTCAATTTGATCTGATTCAATTCAATTGAATTCCCGCTCTAATCTATAAACTCGAGAGGGAATTCAATACAATTCGATTCGATTCAATTCAATTTACGTGATGAAAAATGATTACTGAAATTTACGCGAGGCAAAGTGCCACTTAGGGGCCGCGTATCACACCCTATACTTTTCATCACACCAACTGTCATAATTGCTAATAGGCTGCATAGAATCCTAATCTGGAAACCCCAAAAGGAATCCAATCGAATTCAATTCAATTCGGTTCAATTCCCGAGACGAAGGACGGGTGCTGCAATTTACACGAGGCAAAGTGCCACCTAGATGCCGAGTGTCACACTTTTTTTACCATACCAGTTAGCGCAAGCGCAGTACCATAAAGTACAGATACAGATGTCCGTCCGCCAATCAAATCACAGTGTGAGTTACTTTAAAGTGGACTGTACGCTAACAAAAATTTTTACAGCCTAGGCTAAGAAGTGCTATTTTAGATATTGCGCACAGTGCCTAAAATCGCACTAATGATGGCCCTGTGATTAAAAACATATTTAAAACTACTCATTTATCAAAATTAAAAGATAAAATTCTTCTTTGATCCATATTTCTGAGATTAGTCCTCATTAAGGAAGAAATGCAAATGAATATGCACGGGGATTAATTTGGCATGAAAGCGAAGCTGGAAAACATGAGAAATTCGCGAAAAAAGATTAGCAGCTAAACTAGGAAGGGGGTAAAAGGTAATACTCGGTGGAAGTTGAATTTTTCTATCTTCCTGGGAAAAGATCCGGTTTGTGGGAAGGATTCGGAAAGGGTCGGTACGCTGCCAAAGACGGATTAAATCTGGAAAAGGTAAGGGTGGGTTACCACCAGCCCAAGTTGGAATATGCACGGCAAAGGAATATAGCTTATTTGCGTGCCGAAAGTTTCTGGCAGCGTTGCATGTTCCGCCATTAATAATTGCTTTACAACAGATTTTATTTTATTTTATTTCCAACCAACCGTCGCGTCGCGTCGCGAGCAGAGTCGAGTCTCGAATGCACTAGTTAAGTCTGCTAACTTCCTTCTCACATTCAAAGAGATCAACATTAACTCGATTCAATATACATCGTTCTTAACTCAATTTTAGAAATTAAGCACTGCATAGACTTTTTCATTTTACAAATTTCAGGGACCACTGTACAGGGTAGCGAAAAAACACTTAATTTCCTGACTTTCCCTAATTTTTCTGCTCATTCTTTCGTTTGCTCTGACCATTAATATCCATGAAAGAGAATTCTAATCATGTAACATTTTAAAAATAGAATTGACCAAATGATGCCTCCAAATCCAGTGGAAATGGTTAATGTGGCCCTGCCTGGTTACTTTTGAATTCCCTCGATTTAAGCTGAAGGCGACTACAATCCATGCGCGAAACCGAGCTTATATCGGAAATTAAGTGTATTTATTTATGTCAACAAAAAATATGAATTACATACCATAAAAGGTGAACATAACAAAGCAATTAATATTCAAAAAACATAATTCAATTTTTGAAAAAGTAATTAAATTTTCAGCAAATAAATTAAATTTGTTTCAAATACCCACATTTTCAACAAAACAGTTAATTTCGGAGAAAAATAATTCAATGCTCATCCAAAAAAATCTTCTACCATAAAAGATGAATTTTTAATCCGTAGGGACGAGTTTTTACCAAAAACGTTGAACTATCAACCAAAATAGAGGATCTTAACAGAATAGTTAATTTTCTAACCAAATAATTAGATTTTCATCGAAATAGTTAAAGTTTTCACAAAATAACTACAATTTCAACAATAGAATAAATTTATCAACAAAATACTTCAATTTTCAGCAAAAAATATGCTCCTCCTAGTATAAAAAATCAAGTTTTATTCGAAGCGGACGAATTTTTAACAAATTAGTTGAATTATCAATCAAAAAATATGAACTTAATAAAATAATGTGAAGAATTTCTGAAAATAAAATCCAGAATACAACGACCAAACCTGGACAAACACCACCAAATGTCCCCATTGCAATCCGAAAAAAACCTTCTCCTTTCCTCTTCTAAAAAACAAAAAAAAAACAATTATTCCCTTAGACAAAAATAAAAAAGAGGAAAGAAAAATGAGAAGGCAACCAACCAAATCCCCCTCCCTCTCCCTTCCGTTTCCTTCGACCTCTTTATTTTCACTACTACCAAATCACAACAAAAAACATCAACAAAAAGCAATCGCCAACAAAATAAAATAAAACGAAATAAAAATAAAATAAAACAATAATAAAATACAATAACAGAAAAGAAAAAGAAAAGAAAAGAAAGTAAAATAAATTAAAATTTATTTTATTTTATTTTAATTTATTTCACTCTGTTTTAATTTGTTTTATTTTGTTTTATTTTATTTTGATTTGGATTATTATTTTTTGTTAGCCTTGATATGGGTGCTGTATGAAGGCAGAAGCGTTGGCGATTGGTTTTTGTTGATGTTTTTTGTTGTGATTTGGTAGTAGTGGAAATAAAAAGGACGAAGGGAATGGAAGCGAGAGGGAGGGGGATTTGGTTGATTTTCGTCTAATTTAAGGTTCTTAAAATTTTCTCAAGAAAATAGTGAATTTTCCAACAAAATAATTAAATTTTTAAGAAAAGAATTAAATTTCCAACAAAATAATTTAATTTTCAACAAAAATTGTGCTTTTCCTACCATGAAAGATGAATTTTCAATCCAAGAGGATGAATTTTTAACAAAACAGTTAAATTATTATCAACCAAAAAAGACGATCTTAACAAAACAGTTAATTTTTAAAGAAAATAATACAATTTTTAACAAAGTAATTCAATTTTTAACAATATAATTAAATTTTCAACCAAAATGAATCCTTTATTTTTTTAATTAATTAATTTTTCAACAAAAAAATTCAATGTTAAACAAAAAATATGATATTCCTACCATAAAATATGAATTCTCAATCCAAGAAGACGAAGTTTTAACAAGACATTTGAATTCTCGATAGAAAAAAATTGGTTTTTAATCAAAAACTTTAATTTTCAACCAGGTAGTTTGATTTTAAAAACAAAAAAATGAATTTTTTAGAGGAAAGTTTCATTTTATATCGAAAACGACATATCTTCTTTTCAAAAAGATAAACTTTTAACATAAAATTTAAATTTTCAACCAAAAAGATGACCTTAACAAAATGGTGCATTTCTAATAAAATGGTTGAACTTGCAAACTGAAAAGATAATTTTTTAAAAGGCATTTGCATTTTAAATACGATACGATAAATCCCCCCTCCCAAAGGATGAATCCATAAGAAAACAGTTCAAATTTTCAATGGAAAATATTATTTTTTTTTAAATATTAATTTTCTACAGTAAATAGTAAATTTTTTATTCACGAAGAGGTTTAATTTTCTAAAAAAAAGATTACTTTCTAATCAAATACATGAATTATATTAACCAAATATTTTAATTTTCAAAACAAAAAGCCGAATAGTTTAGAAGACATATGCATCTCAAATCCAAAACGACAAATTTACTTTAAAAAAATATAAATCTTCAAAAGCAGTTAAATCTTCAAACTAAAAAGATGCATTTTTCACAGAATAGGTAAATTTTCAAATAAAAAAAAATACATTTTTAACCAAATAGTTAAATGTTAGAATAAAGAGAGATAAATATTTTGACAAAAAGTTGAATGTCGAAATAAAAATAAAAAAATAAATTTACATTCAAAAATGAAACAGTACACGTTTCAGTTAGGAAAATTAATTTTCAAACAAAAAAAAAACATACTTGAAAAAAATTAGTTAATTTTTCAAACTATTAGTTGAATTTTCTACTAAAACTGTCGAATATTTAACAAAAGGATTAATTTTTAAAGTAATATTTGAATTTAAAAATCAAAAAGATGAATTTAAAAAACTGTTGAATTATCAAGGAAAAAATTTGAATTAATAACCAAAAAATGAATTTTCAGAAAAATAGTTAAATTTTCGACCAAAATAATCGAATTTTCAATGTAGAAAACGAGTTTGCAACAAAAATTTGAATTATAATGGAAAAAAAATCTACAAAAAAGTTGAATTTTTTACCCAAATTTTGATTTTTCATCAAAAAATTAATTTTTGAGTAAAATGGTTGAATTTCCAACAGAAAAGTAATGATTAACTAAACAGTTGTATTTACCACCAAATAATTAATATTTGAATTAAAGGAGACAAATGGTTAACTAAGTACTAGATTTTTTATCTACAAACATAAAGTTTTATTCAAATAATCGAGTTTTGAAACAAACATGGTTGAATTTCTACCAAAAACCTCAAAGAGAAGATAGTTAATAATTCAACAACAACAAAAAAACGAATTTTTATCAAAAGCGTTCGTTTCCGACAAAAAATACGAAGAATGAAATAATCATTATTTTCCAGTCAAAAGAGAAACAAATTATGTGAATTGTTCAACTTTCAAGGAAAAGACGAATTTTCTGTAAATAGTAGAAGTTTCGACCAGAAACTGGTTCAACCTTCAACCAAGTTATCGAATTTTCAATCCAAAAAAAAAAATAATTCACAACAAATAATGTAGTATTTAGTTGATATTTTAAACAACCTGGATTTTAATATGAGTTTTAAAGACTAAACATTAGAATCCAACCAATAAGAAGAACTGTCAACAATAATAGTTGAATTCTCAACCACAGAAAATTAATTTGCAACCAAAAATTTCCATTATTAACCAAAACTTAGGAAATTTTCGAAGAAAAGAAATGAATTTTAAAACCCAAAATATGATTTTTCAAAAATAAAGTTGAATTTTCAACGCAAACATCTGAATTTTCAACAAACAAATCGGTCGGGAGGAAGCTAATGAAACGATCGAATGGGAAAGGGTGAAAATTTTCTTCATTTCGGATGAAATACAGATTTTGTACATATTGCGAATTTCCAAATTTTGCATACATTTTTGACCAACTGGATGATTTTTATAACTAAAAAGAACAACTCTTAACCAAAAATGGAACAATTAAATTTTTGTCTAAACAAAATAAATATTTAATGTAAAAAACGGATCATCTACAAAAATTTGTATTCTCTACCAAACTATTCAATTAAAAAAATAACTGACGAATTTTCTATAAGAAACAGTTAAATTTTCTACCTAAAAATATAACGTCTAAACAAAAAAGTTCACCTTAAAACATAGTTATATTTTGAGTTTAAAAAATTGGTTTTAAACCCAAAAAAGAAATGTTGAACGAAATACATAAATTATTAACCAACAAGTTGCAATCTCAATCAATAAAATTATTTTTCCACCAAAAAAGAAGAATTTGTAACAAACTACAGAAATTTTGGAATAAACAGTTAAATTTTAAAATTAAAAAAGTTAATTTTGAACTAAAAACGATATAGTTAAATTTCCATTTGGAAAAATTAATTTTAAAGAGAAAAAACGAAGCTTTTAGAAATCAGTTTGATTTTCTATCACATAGTTGAATTTGCAAGAAGAAACGTCGAATTTTCTACATAAAACAGTTGAATTTTCACCCCGAAAATATGGAGTTTGATGAAAAAAGTTCATTTTTAAGGAAATAGTTCACTTTTCAGTTTGAAAAAATTATTGTTTACCCCCAGAAAGGAAAAGTTCGAACAAATAGTTTAATTTTCAGTCGAATGGATTATACTAAAAATATTCAGCTTCAAACAAAAAAATTACTTTTTAGGAAAGTAGTTCAACTTTGAACGAAGGTGTGGAATTGTAACAATAAAAGGATGAATTTTAAATAAAAAATATAACATTTGATATTTCAACGAAAAAAATTTAGTTTTAATTAAAACGCAATACAAATTAACCAAAACTTATGAATCTTCAGAAAAATTCAAACATGTTTAAATGAATAGTTTAATTTTCAAACAGGAATAATAATTTTCTACCAAAAAGTATGATTTTTCAACCACATAGTTGAAATTTTGATCTGTAAAAGATCACTTTTCGACAAAAAATGTAATAAATATATTTTCGTTGAAAGACGACAATTTTTAATTTATGAAACCTAACTTTTCACCAAATTATTAAAACTTGCAAGTAGTTTAATTTTTTATTATCATGATTTTTCCAAAAAAAAGTTGAATTTTCGACCAAATTGTTGAATTTACAAAACGAAAGTGTAAATTTCTAAACAAAAAGATGATTTCTAATCAAACATTTAAATTTTTAACTATGATTATGAACCTTCAACCAAAACAATTTAGTTTTTAATAATTATTTCAACTTTCAACTAAAGACTTTAATTTTTAACATAAGAAGATGAATTTTTAACCAAAATTGTATGCCATGCAAGACAACATAAAAAAACTTTGCTGTAACCGCCCCCCCTGCCCCATCGTATATTGTTCATATGTATTTATGCACGAACCCTAATATGCATGTGCTTTCAGGGTTTTTTTGTAAATGTAAATACTCTGTCTGGGGTTCGAGTAAAGTACGTATAGAATTTTGTATTTCACTTTTTGAATCATTAAACTTGTAGAAGGTCTCTGAAAAAAATTGAAACGTAGATCAAAAGAATCAAGATATTGGTAAAAATTTACTTACGCTGTTTAACTACCTCAAAATCACAGTAACATAACATCAACATAGCATAATATCATCATAACATAGCATCATCATCACTTCAATTTAATATCAATTTAACATCAATAGAACATCAACATAATAGCAATATAACATCAATATAACATTAATATAACATCAACATAATATCAATATAACATCAATATAACATCAACATAACATCAACATAATATCAACATGACGTAATATCAACGTTACATAACATCAACGTGTCATCACCCCAACAGAACACAGTATTAACATAAAATCAACATAAATTTAATGGAAAATAACATCATCATACCATAGCATCAACATAAAATAACACCAACATAACAGAACATTAGTATAACACGACACCATGAAAACGTAAAATCCACATCATAATATTATAAGATCAACATAACGTAAAATCAACGTAAAATAAAACCAACGTAAAATCAACGTTGCATAACACCAACATAACATCAACTTTACATAACAGAACATCAATATAACATGAACGAAACATAACATCAACATAAAATAGAATCCACATAACATTAACGTAGAATCAGCCGAACATCAACATAACATGAAAATAACATCAACATAACATTAACATAAAGATATCATCAACAGAACATCAACGTAAATTCATCATAACATAGCATTTCCACACATTTCAATAGACTTTATCGACGGAATTTTGCACGAAAGTAACTATAAGCACTCGGCAACGACTTTTACATCTTGGATGTTTTAATTTAACACAAAAATATTGGAACACCTTAAAGCTTAAAAAGATAGCAAATTTTAAGCTTTAATATATGCCTGTTTCATTATGCCTTCGAGCGGTGTGATTTCAGAGGTGTGGGGTAAGTTTTAACATTTTTAAATTCATAGTTTAAATTTTTGAAAAGTTTTTAACCAGAATCATATACTACGCTGTTAAAAATGTTTGGAATTCTACAACAATTCTACAAGACTACTACAATACAATCGTTAGGTAAAATTGCAAACATGGTATTCGAATGAGGAAATTGCAATACCGTCCAGCATTCTACTAAATGTATTATAGCCTTTTTTAAGATGAACATTGTGCACAATGACCTATAGGAATTATTGGAATTCAAGGAATTCACGGAATTCGCCGCATTCAAGGAATTCCAGGAATTCAAGAAATTCATAACATTCACGAAATTTATCAAATTCACGGAATTGATAGAACTGAAGGAA
>JAWWLR010000166.1:28791863-28805340 GCA_035041075.1 Acraspis erinacei | reverse complement strand
AACGGGGGGGGGGAGGGGTGTAAAATTTTACACAAATATAATACCATATCTGGATGAGAATGTAAAATTTTTGTTTAAAAATCAACCATTACAATTTTTGTCTCTAATGATCCTTTTTCCTGTGCATGCATTAAATAGAGAGCAATGAAATAGTGAAGGGAATCGATACGATGAGGGGTTTTAAATTTGTGAATCGAGATCGAGCCAATTTTCTGATATAGTATTGTGATAAAATGGACAGGCGACACCACGTGTTTGGCGTAATCACCTAGCAACGATATGACTCGATGTATTAATTATTGAACAGTCTAGCTGAAAAAGGGCCGCAATATACGCAAAACAGGTGAAGGGTGCAATAAAAGGGTTGAGGGAGGGCGGATTATCGCCTCTTTTTATAGATACCCGACATGAGATAATTGCTCTTTTAAATATTGCATTTTTATATAGCCGATCAACCGTCGACGATATGCGTTTCTGCACGCCTTCGATTAAAACGCATATTCAACTTAAACTACTTTTTTTTTATTATTGCATATCCAATATGCTTTTTATGCAAGCAAACATTTTACCTGCTGCGTTTTATTTTTGTAATACTTTTTGCGCTCCGTCGAAAGAACTATGAAATATCTATCGAATTCATTTATCTCGAATTTGATTATTTTTCTTTTTATTATTATTATTAAATGAAAATATTTTTGATATAAATCAAATTATTTACTACTTATGAACTTAGGCCAGTTAAAAAAAATTTGTTGTAGAAATTGTTTTCTAATAAAAAATTGAAATTTTAAAAAGAGCATGGCGCCATTTTCGATTATTTCTCAAAACTATCACAATATCGAAACAATTGTCAGGAAACCCGCGTCAATGAGTGGATGTAGCTGTCGTTTCTTTATCTCGCTTAAAATGAAAAATCTGTAAATTACGGGTTCATAAAAACTGTAAGGTTATCTAAATCATATATTCGGCAATAATAATAACAATAATAATAATCAATAAAAAAGTTGCAGACTTTTTAAGATATGTAAAAAAATATTTTTAAGAATTTTAACTTGTTTCCAGAAAATTTAAACATTTTTTTATTAATTTCTGGGAAAATTTTAAACGAGGCAAAGAAAGTTGCAGTTATAGATGGACAAAACCAAGTCCAAATGAAAAGCGCCCCAAATATATTGGCAATTCAAATTAATTGATAATGCTATTATAATAATTATTCACGCTCACAATTTCTGTTTTTAAATTAATAGATACTTTTATATGCTTATTTATGAAAGTTTATTCCAGAATTTTTCTTTTATAAAAGTTATTTTCCTTAGCCAGAATTTTAATATTTTTAAATTCAAAACCAAAATAATGATCAAAATGCCAAGAATGTTGTGAGAAACCTGTATTTAAGTTGCCAATTCTACAATTTCTCTTATACTCGGCTATTCTACTTTTTAGCCGGCGATCAGTTTCATCTATATAAACTTTATTGCATCCTTTACATTTTATAAAATAAACAACATTAGAAATATTATCAATTTTTTCACATTTTATTATATTAGTAAAACATTCTTTTAATTTGTGATCATTTCTGAAATATACATTAGTAGCAAGCCTTATTAACGCATTTTTTAATATTTCTGATAAACCATGTACGTAAGGTAATTCCATACATTTCATGTACTCTTTATTTAATAACACTTTCAATTACGGATATTAGATAATTATTTTGTTGCAAAATAATTTTTAATTGGTCTAAGTTTTCTTTTCTAAAATTAATGTCACTTTGTTTAATACATCTATCAATTATTCAATTAAATTCTTAACATGAATCAATATTATAATAGCAGCGTCAATAATTTGAATTGCCATTGTGCAATTAAATTAAATTAAATTAAATTTCGAAAAAGAATATGCACGATTTTAAAACAAAATTTTGCAATTAACAGAATTTTAATCCTTTATAACAAAAATTCGATCAAGTTTAGTTGACATTTAAAAGTTTAAAAAAAATCAAATTCTTTAGAACTTAAAAACATTTTAAAAAGTTGGAAACCAATTTACATTTTTGAATATTTAAAAGAAATTTTATTTTGAAGCTTTCTAAAGATGTTAAAAGGTTTCAAGTTAAGACAAAAACGTCTGAAAATTCCTAGAAAAATGTAAACGGATTTTTATTTCGAAAAATTAATTTTAAGAAAATTTATTAAAAAAAACTTTAAAACATTTCAAAAGATTATTAAAATTCTTCAAACAGAATCCCGAAGATTTGCACATTTTTGTAGATGCGACAAATTTTTCGAAGCATTTTAAAAAGTTTGAAGGGCTTCGAGAAAATAAGAAAATTATAATTATGGAAATAAAACATTTCTGAATATTGCGCAAATTTCGGAAAATATCCTAAAGTTTTGACAGATCCTGTAAATTAAAGAAAAATAGAATTTTTGAACCTATCTGAAAGCTTCAAAAATCTGTTTGAATCCTCTCAAGAATCCTAAAAAATGATATTTTTATAACCTTAAAAGTCATTCAAAATAATTAAATGCGTTTTGGTTCAGAATTCCAATATTTTTGAGAAAATTGATCTTTTTCTGCAACTAATTGAAAAATTATCTTTTTTGGTTAAGCATTCAACTACTTTGTTAAAAATTCATTGTTTTTGTATTAAGGATTCATAATTTTAATTAAAAACTTATGTCTGGTTATCAGTTTCAGAATTTTGTTAAAAATTCGTCTGGTAAATTTTTTTTAACAAAAATTATATATACTAAATTATATTCATAATTTAAATATCATATTCTCTTAAAAAATTTTAAAGGTCCAATTTTTGAAAATGCTGCTAAGTTTTTTACATTCACTTTATTATAAAATATACGTTTTTATAAACTTAATTAAAATTGAATACTACATTTTCAATATTTAAATTAAATTATGTGAATAATTCATACTATACATATATATGTTATTCATAAAAATAGTTTAAATCTTGATAACTAAATATTTCAGCATATTAGCAAAAAACTCTTCAATTTTTGTACATTTTTAAAAACTAGAAAGTTTCAGCTAAACTATTTTTTTATAATAATTTTACAGACAGAATAGATTCTTCAAAATTTTACGTACATATCCAAAAAAGTTCTTTTTTCTCCAATCACTAAATTATAAATTTTTTAAATAACGTGAAGAGTTTCTTTGGAACTTTAAAAAAAGAAAATGTTTTTAACTTGTTTTAATATTATAACTTTTCGAAAATTCAAGTTACTGGATAAAATATTTCAAACTTTCCATAAAGAGCAATAAATAAAGCAAATAAACAATTGAAAAAACTAGATAGTATCTTGTTAATTTGAAACCAAGCTTTTTAATTTTAGAGAATTTTAGGAAAGATTTTGAAAAATTTGAAGAATTTTAAAAGATATTTAGAAGGCTTGAAAGTTTCGGAAATGGTTAAAAATGAGTTTAAGTTTGAAAATATTTACGAAAATTTAAAACAAAACGTAATTTTTTAAACATTTCGAAAACAATTTCAAAGCTTTTTAAGAAGGCTTCCAGAAACTGGTATTCCTTAATAAAGATGTAACAACTTATTTTCTACAGTTCCGGTAGAAATGATGTATACACCCATTTATTGAGCTGACGCTAAAGTACCTAAATTTTTATAATAATAACGTTTAATTTTTTCTCACAATAGATCGTAAGATAATAAAATTCAGCCTCTTATATGCTAAAATTGGCAGCCAAATATTAATTCAATAAAAATATATTGCAACAACAAACGTAAAATTTCGATGTTTTCTTTAATTTGACGTTTTTTTAAAACTTTTTGTAAAATTGACAGTTTACCAATAACTTGCGCTTATTAAATGAAGGATTTTATTACTGTTCACAACCAAATTGGAAAAAATGCATGTCTATATTATTAAAATAAGTCACTTAAGTAATATATTTTACAAACATATTATATATTAATTTCGAAGTCAGGATATCAATTTTCATCAATTATCAAAATATTGTTATTGGTTTCCTTTTTTATTATTTTGGATATTAGATATATACTATGGAATACAAAAGTTTCGTAATAATTCTAATTTTATATTTTAATTTAAATTAAATTCCTTGTTTTAATTAAATAAAAGTCTTCAAACCTTTATTGTTCTAAATAAAATAACGATTTTGGTTTATACACTTCATTTTGTTTTATATACTTCCTTAAATTGTATAAATAATTTTTAAACATTTTTTAATGGATGGTTAAAAAGTGTGAAATGTAAGTATCTACAGTTGTAGTCTTTATTGTCAAAAAGACACACACACACTAAATAAAATCTTTGTTTGAGTCAATAAGGTATATATTTTCAAGTATCAAACTTAAATAAGTATTTTATTAATTGAAACAAAACATTTGTTTCTTTCAATTAATGATTTGAAAACAATTTTTTGTATGATGCAAAGAAACATTTTTCTCAGCGTATTGCTGACCGGTTCTGTAAAAATTAATGTATCCCACCCCTAAAAATGTTCTCAGAACATATATAAAATATTTGAGTACACAAAAGCGCAAATTCACTTGAGATCTGAATTGATGACAAAATGGTTAACTATTAAATTTAATTTACGAGGTAGTTATAGCGCAACCTTTGACCTACGAGCGTCTTGCATGCAGGCAATAAGGCAGCTAAGAAAGGGCGAAATAAAGTGAAGTCTATAGGGTTGGGGGGAGAGGGCCGAGGGGATTAAACCTTGTAAAGGAAGGTTTTTGAGGCCGGTGGTAGCAATGCTGCTATTGATTATTAGTTGTTATCTTGGTGAAGTATTGCAACGTTAGTGGCAAGCAACGAACCACCACCCCCCGTAGCTCGGACCCCGATTGCATATACACCATATACACATTTCACATACATCACTCGACACCAAGATAAGACTCGGATGGATCGTTATACTGCCCAGCCTATGATTAATAATTACTCGCATGGGCCCTTATCAGATGCCAGACGACGCTTGAGTTACCTCGATAACGAGTAATCAAACCCCTGACCTGGTACAACAATACGCAGCAAGCACCCCCTTTAACCCCTGTCCGCTGATCCCGAACCTCACGGACTTATCTTGAAAGACTGGATTATCAGGAACCTTCCAGGGTTTGACGTTTGATTTATCTGAAGAGGTCAATTATTGACGAAACTATTATGCACCTACTTTTACACACACGCAGACGAAAATTCTTCGGTTAGATTGTAGAATAGGGGCGCCACTTGTTACGACAGTTTTGTCTAGAAAAAAAATGTTTGTCAACAAACTTTTAAAATCTTGATTTGAACGATAAATGAAGCGATTTGAATAAAAATAAGTTTAAAATTATTGTCACTTTGGTTACCATAATGTCTCAAATATGGATCTGTCACGATATATCGTAATGATCATATCTAACGAGAACCCCCACGAGACGTGGGAAAAGGATAGGGTTTTGACAAACATTATTTTTGTGACCTGTCAAAAGGGTGTTTCTGGCCGAAAAAATAAAAAGAAATCATGACACAAACGTATTTAATAAATTGCAGTAACAAAAGGAACAATAATTTTAAACTTCTGTCTGGCCAAATTGCTTCATTTACCGTTCAATTAAAGATTCTAATAGTTTGTTGCCGAAAAAACTGTTTTTCCAGCCAAAAAACAGGTGACGCCCCTATTCTGCAATTGCAATCGTTTTGCTGACATATTGGGTTGATTTAAGAAGTAATTTTGGCATAAAGAAGAAAACTTTGGTTCAGTTCACCAAATTTGTTTGTTTCAGTCAATCAGAGTTTTTGGTTAAATTGTTTCGTTGATTTTAGAAAATATTTGATTGATTGAACAATATTTTTTTGTCGTATCTACCAAATAATTTAAGAGAACATTTTTCTAGAATCAAGCAAAATATTAGGTTGATTGAACCAAATTATTTTCTTGAAAGCATCTTAAAAGTCACGGACGCATGGACTTGGAAGATGACAGTTCACGTGCGAGTTCTTGTAGCGTCGCGAAAAAAAATATCCATTTGCGTTTGCATCTCGGTAATTCTTGTCAAATTAAGTGATCCAGAAACGGACTCGTTTGGGATTAAGTGATTATGTGAAAAATACGTAAAATTACTTTAATTTGTTGAATTTCCTAAGATTACAAGATTAAGCTTTTTATAAAACAGTAAAACAATTGTGTGAATCAAATAAACAAAGGATACTAAACAATGTATGTTGCTAATGTCTTCTCGTAGAATTGTCTCATCTTGCAATATTTATTAGTTAAATAAACTACTAAATAATTCACACAAGATGTCTCAATTCCATAGTGACCCATTTACAACGTAAAATAAACAAAAAATTTCCTTACACGAGCAAAAATAATTTCTTGAAATAACTGAAATATTTTCTTGGGTTGAGCAAAATATTTGCTTAAATTAACCGAAAGGTTTATTTGGATCAACTAAAATATTGGCTAGGATTAACCAAAATATATGGTATAATCAACCAAATTTTAATAACCGAACAATTGTCTTGGGTCAATCAAATATTTTTTTGTCCATATTACAAACCATATTCTAGGGTTGATTGAACCAAAATGTTGTTCATTTAACCAAATGTTTTTCTGAATGCAGAAGAAAATGGGGATTCAATTTTGTTTGAGATCATTGTGGGGCTGTACTTAAATTACGTCACAAAGTATAGACCCCCTCCGTGACCTTCCATCTTCCCCGTAAAGAACCGTAAGAAAATATTTCCAACCCTTTCCTTTCCACTCTTAATGTACGTTATTTAGAGGTTTCCAGGAATAATAAAATATGAGACTTGAAACTAATGAAAATTTCTTGTATTTAAAATAATACCTGCTTTGCAGTATAAGAACTTCATTTTCAAAATTTCCTGATTTTTCCTCAAATTTTTCCTTGATCAATTTTTTATTTTCCCTGCATACCGAAATTGAATTGAATTTTCAACCTCGGTCATGAAAGAGAAAAGGAAATCGAAACACAGAACTTCTGATTGCTGGTCGGATGCCTTCCCCCTAAACTACTTAATACTTAATCCTTTTTCAGAAATACAAGCATTACTTTTCTAGGTGTTACAAGTCAAATTTTTCAAGGAATCTGTATTATCATCAGAGAATAACAAAAATTGTTAACATCTTTTTATACTCGATAGAACTAGGGATTGCGTGTAAAAATGCGTGTAATTCTGAAAAAGGATTCTTCTTTAGACCTCTCTAGTAGCTTAAGGGAAAAGCACTCGACCAGCAATCGGAATTTCTGTGTTTCGATTCTCAGTAAAGCGAAGGAGAAGATCCTTTTCCTGAAAGAATGTAATTAAATTTTTTTTTAATTAATAGCTTCATCTAGTCTGAAAAGACGTTAAGAATTTTTTGTTATTTTCTGATGATAATACAGATTCCTTGAAAAATTTCACTTGTGACACCTGGAAAAGTAATGCCTGTATTTGTGAAAAAAAATTCTTTGGATTTCTCTAGTAGCTTAAGGGAAAACCCCCGACGGGCAGTCGGAAGCTTTGTGGTTCGATTCCCGGTGGAGCGAAGGCCAAGATCTTTTTTCAGAAAAAAATTAATTAAAAAAATTAATTTTGAACAAAATACTTAAATTTTCAACCACAGATATAAATCTTTATTTAATAAGCAACAAAAATAAATGTTCAACAAAGTAGTTAAACTTTTACCCACGCAGTTAAATTTTCAATAAAAAAATTTCATATTGAAAATTAGCAAACAAAATAGTTTATTCCTGAAGCAGAGAATCTTAAGTTTCAACAAAAAAGTTGAGTCTTCATCCAAAAAGGATGACTTTTTAACGAATTTGTTGAATTTTCAAAAAAAATGCAGTTTATAACTAAAGAGATAATATTGACGAAAAAGCAACTGCAAAAAAATAAATAGAAATACAAGGAGAATAAATTACTATCATTAATATTATATTAGGGTTACTGCAAAACTTTATCTGAAAAATGTCCTAAGTTTTCACTAACCAATTTTTCAATTTTCTTACCATTAACATTCAAAGACGCTAATCTCAAACTTATGACATTTTCAACCTAGAATCTTTCACAAATGGAAAAAATAACTTCAAAATAAGATTGTAAATTTTCCAAATTTATTATGCTCGTCAGTTATTTAAAGTTATAGAAGTTTATTTTTTACATTAATCTGTGGAGGATTCGAATTTACAACTCATAAATATTGAAGTGTCAAATTCAAATATTAAAAATACCAGGACTATTCCACTATTAAATATTAAAAAAATTTATATTTAGAGTCTTGATATGCAATTTTGAATGTAAGAATTTTAGATGTAAATTTAACAAAATTTCGAATTGAAAGCTTCAAATTACACAATTTCCAAAATTGAATTCTTAGTGCAGCAATTTCGTTTTACATTATTTTATTTATTATTAATGTAATATCTCAAAATTCTTCGATTTTTAGATAAAGATTTTAAGAAATAAATAATTTCAACTTGAAAAATATTTCATTGGAAAATTTCAAGAATTTCAAAATTTTAGAAAACATAATCAGCAAATTAAAAATTAATAATTTGAAAGGGATTTAAATTTACTTAAAATAATTAAAATTTTAAAGGGCTTGAGTATAAAAAAGTTTTAATATCACAACTTGTGAATACAATTTTTTTTAGTTTTAAATGTTGTTCGCATTCGTTTAAGTTTCAACGTTTCTGAGCAGAAATGTTTTCTTTCTCATTTTTCCCATTTAAAATTACTATGTGTTTTTAAATCTTTTTAGAATATATCAATTCATTTTTTCATTTTAGAAACATGTGTTTCATCAACTGTAATGTAAAATTATAATTTTCTTACATGACAACAATTGAAAGTTCTAGAATTTCACAAGCTTTGATTTTTAAACATTCAATTTAGTTTTCAATTTCAAATTGTCAAATTTTAGTCGCTTTGAATTTAAAATTATTCGAATTCAGAGTACTTAAGTTTCCATTTTTCAATTTTGAACGCATGCAATGATAAATAATACAATTCGAGTTCTTCCAAATCTTAAAGGATCCAAATTTCAATATTCTAATCTTAAAATATTCCATTTGTAACGTGTTGACATTCTCCTATTTTCGAAATTTTAAAGTGAAATAATTCAATTTCGTGATTATTTTCTTGGAAATAAAATTTTTTATCGCCAAATTTTATTTAAAAAATTCGGGTTGTCCTATGAGTTCACCATTGTCTCCAGTTGTTTCAGATTTAGTCTTACAAGGTATTGAAAAAAGAGCTTTACAATTATTAGATTTTACACCTAATTTGTACAAACGTTACATCGATGACATTTTAGCTATTGTTGTTACTGACAAGTTTGAAGTTCACTTAAATGCATTTAATAGTATTGAAGATTGTATAAATTTCACCCATGAATGCGGGATTAATAATGTTATAAATTATCTTGATTTGCAAATTATAAAAACTCCAAATGGTGATCTATTAACAAATTGGTACAAAAAACCTTCTTGGTCTGGTAGATCCTTAAAATATAATTCACACAACTTATTTTGTCACAAAATTGGTTTAATAAAATGTTTAGTAAATAGATGTGTTAAATTAAGTGATATCCAATTCAGAAAAGAAAATTTAAATCAATTGAAAACTACTTTATTACTTTAGCATTCATGAGATTTACAATAACCTTAATAAAAAAATGGAGTGATACTTAAAATAGATTTAATTTAAATGTTACCTTATGTTATATTCAGGGTCTAACTGAACAGTTAAGGAATTCTCTTAAAAAATTTAATATCAACGTTTATTTTAAAAACACAAATAATTTAGATCATTATTTGTTGAAGAAGAAAGACAGAGATGCCATCGAAAATTTATCTGGTGTTATTTATCTAATTAACTGTAAATGTTGTAATAAAGCTTATATAGGGGAAACTGGTCGGAGATTAAAAAACAGATTTTTTGAACACAAAAGAGATTGTGAAGTTAGGATTTTTAACACAGAAAAAAAGACGCATCAATGACGTATTATTGAGTCCAATTTTATAAACAAATTTCGAAAGATTTCATTTAATTTACAAACTGAAATTCTGAATATTAATATAATGTACCGAAGCATTCTAAAATAATGTCATTTTGTTTAGTTGCAAAATTTCTCACTTTAATATTTAAACTTATTTTCGCGTTTTCTCATGAGAAATTTCAATGAGAACTCGTCCATTGTTTTGTCAACGTTCATTACGTACACTGTCTGTAAGTATTTCTAAACTGTCAATTTTTTTTCCTTTTTTATTTTTTTTTAAATTTTGACTTATGAAAAAGTTTGACTGCAAAATTTCCAATGACATAGTTTTTTATTTTGTTTTTAATCTACGAAATTAATCTGATATTTTTGACTAATTTAAACTGCGATAACTCAGGTAAATTTATTTTAAATTACGTAATTATTTATCATGATTGTTCTTCTGAATATCACTAATTGTAAAAATGTAATTATTCGGGTTAAAACCTTTTGAAAAAGGTACGCATTGTATAGAAATGTTAAGGATTGAGAAAGGAGTTTTTAATCAAACAAATTTTTATTTAAAAATGGTTTTTGGCTCAATTTTATTTTAATTTATTTGGACCGTAAGACATAAGGAAGAATCTAGGATTCAACATTCATAAATATCGTCGATCGAAGAAAGCATTGATTTGGTTTCAAATCATCAGACAATTATAGTAATTTATAGTATTTTATTGTGAAAATAGATTTCAACCAAGAAAATCCGAGATAGTGTTTTGAAATAATTCAAGTTCGCAGTTATTACTTATTTTTATATATTCGAAAAACTGTTTATTTTGACAGTTTAAAATTTTTTTAAACTCCAGAGTCCGCTGGACAGAAAGATTTATGTTTAGAAAGTATGTGGCTGTACAAGAATAACATTTTAGGTCATTTCTAAGAAATTTTGTCGGGCACTTGGAAACATTCCAGTGACCAAAATTAATTAGGAAAAAAATCAATATTACTCAAGAATAAAAATTGGAAAAACAGGGAATAAAGAAAAAGTTAATTGTTTTTTAATGAAATTATCTTCATAATGTGTGGATTATAAATTTTCTAAACATTTGTGGGCTTTTTAGCATCAAAATACATACCAAAAAATGTACAAGAGCCGCGAATCAAAATTGGAATAACAGGAAATTTTTAAATCGTCAGAATTTGGTATTTATTACATGGAATTTATTTTTACTGTATTTCTAAGATGATAAAGCCCTAATATGCTCAGAAAAATTTCTTCGCCACAATTTATAAAGATAATTTTATTGAATACCAAATTCATAATTTTTTTAAGTAGCCCGAAAAAACACGTCTCCTATTTTAAAAGATCTTAAGAATTTTTTCCGAAAACATGGTTGAATTAAATAGGAATTATCTTTTAGAAAATTTTTAATTAAAATTTCAAAAAAAAAACTAGAAAGAATTTTTTAAACGTCTATATCTAAAGAAATTGAAACTAAAAGAACTGTAAAGAGGCTACAAAGAAGAAATATTTAAAGCAGTTTTTTAATGAGGGTAACTCAGATGCACTTCCATCGACTCAAACATAATTATACTTTTTTAGGATCTCAATAGGCTACTTTTTCACGTTGTAGCTATTTCGAAGTTTGGAATTTTTATTGTTGACTCTAATTCGATTCGATTTAAAAGAAAACCAAAAAACGATATGAAATAATTGAAATATCTTTCATGGCCAATTTTGATGAAAACAGCTGCAAGCCATGTTTTTGAAATAGTGGTGCAGATATACCCTGATTTCAATAATATTATTATTTTCAATTATATTTTCGTTTTATTTTGAAATGGCAGGTGCAATAAATTGTATACGAAACGAGTAGTACAGAAAGCTTCAATTATTGAAATCGTAGGGTTTATCACAAGCTGTACCTGCCCTTTGCACCTTCTCACCCTTGTAAATGCAAATTTTTTAATAACCTCTAGCCTATATTTCAAATTAAGCCGCGTTTCGCGCCCGTGTGAGCAATCGAGCACCTCTCATATGCAACGAGTCACGAAAGCACGCACGCAATTGCAAAAAATAGGATTTCATGGGAAATTGTAGTACGTGTATCACAGGCGCGTATATGATTTTTATATCGTGCAGGTGATCTACGGTCATCAAACCAGCAATGCTTTATACAACATTCGCAATTAGCTCGCTGAAAATATAAACTGAGTACTCACCAACACTTGAGTGGCCCAATAATCACAAGCTGTTAAATCTGAAAAAATTTAATTAACATTTCCTCTGAGATTGATAAGCTAATCTATATTTAAATGTGAAATTAAGCGAAATTTTAGTCCTAACCTCTAAAGAAATTAGCAGCCCAAAACAGAGAACCTTCTTGGTTCATTCTGGTACCTGTCCGTGCGTTGTACTTTTTTCCAGAGATGGGAAATAATGGGAGGGGAATTAGGGGAAGTAATAGTAAATGAGAGGAGGTGAAGTGATGCAAAAATTAGGGCCGGAAAGGAGAGGAAATGAGAGGTAGCGGGGAATTATAGGGAAATACGAGGAAAGGAAGCAGGGACGTGAGGAGAAATGAGAGATGGGGAAGTGAGTAGGAAATTAGCGGGGAGGAAATAGGGAAAATTAAGGAAAATGAGGGATGTTCAAGTAGCAGAAATAATTTAGGGGGAGTAGGGAGAATGAAGGAAGCTAAGGTAGAGTAAGTGAGGGGAAATGAGGAGGATAAGTAGGATAAGTGCGGAACAGGACGTAAGAGAAGTTTGCGTTAATAAGAGAAGTTAAATTAGGAGAAATTAAAGGCAATTAGAAAAGGGTTAGTGCCGAAAATGAAGGGGAGTAGGTATATCAGAGGTGAAATAGGGTGAATTAGGGGAGCTGAAGTACGGGAAATAAGGTGAAATGAGGAGAAAAAGAAGGTTAGAGGAGGGAAAGTAGGAGAAGTGATGAGTTAGAAGGCGGAATTATGGGAGGGCTTAGGATAAGTGAGAGTAAGGTAATAGCACAATTAAAAAGAAATTATGGGTTGGAAAATAGGGAAAGTAACGGAAGGACTAGATGAGTAGTGTAGATGAGTACGGGAAGGGAATTGAGGGCTGGGTAAGGGGAAAGTTAGCTAGAGAAGCAAGAAGAGGGAGAAAAGAGAGCGAATACGGCACGAGAAAGTAGGTTAAGTGAGGAGAAATGAGAGGAGGGTGAGGAGGAGGCTAAGTAGGATAAGTATGGGGAGGGGAAGTAGGGAGCGTGAGAAGTAATAGAGCGTAATGAGAAAAAGCGTGGTAGAATAAGAAAAGGTAGCGGGATGGAAGAAGTGAGGAGAAATGAGGTGTAGGTAAGTATTGGAAGTTAGAGGAGGGCTATTGGGGTAGTTCCGATGAGTAAAAGAGGGGAAGTGAGGACTGTGGACTGTTAGCTGGGTAAGCAAATACAGAAGTTAAGTAGGGTGAATGAGGGAAGTGGAAATAGGGTAAGTGAGAGGAAATACAG
>JAWWLR010000166.1:28762251-28776576 GCA_035041075.1 Acraspis erinacei | reverse complement strand
TTACATGAGGATCCGCTAAAAAAGTTAAAAAGAGACACTTTTAAGATGCTTGACAATTGGAGAAAGAAAGGACTTCTATGATCAGATATAAGATGGACTGATATTAATACTGAAGACACAGTTCCTTCCAAATGTTATGGTTTGAGAAAGATTCACAAAGATGGCTATCCCTTAAGAGTAGTTATTTTAACTATTAATACTCCCAATACATTTTTAGAACAAAATTTTTATTTGATTCTCAGAGATTCTATCACAACTTCTAAATATAATATAAAAAATATCTGGGAATTTCAAAAATTGATTATTCAAAAAACGGTTCCGGATGATTATGTAATGATTTCTTTAGATGTTATTGCAATGTTTCAGAGTATACCCCTTGATTTAGTTAAACAGGCAATTTTAAATAGATGGGATAATATAAAAACACGTACTAGATTATGTCAAAAAGATTTTATCGCAGGGATAGTTTTTATGATGAACTCAACTTATTTATAATTTAATGGATCTTTTTATAGACAGAAGTTTGATACTCCCATAGGTTCGGTCATTTCTCCGATTTTAGCAGAAATAGTAATTGAAGATTTAGAAGTTTTGGCTTTTGATAAATTGGATTTTGTTTTGCCTTTTTATTTCCGGTATGTCGACGATACCTTGGTATGTGTTCCTCTGAAAAAGTTGCAGATGGTCATTGATGCTTTTAATAGTTTTCATCCAAAACTTCAATTTACTTATGAAATAGAGCAGAATGATAGAATCAGTTTTTTGGACATAGAAGTGATTAAGGGTCGGAATGGTAATATCATGACCAATTGGTATAGGAAAAGTACATATTCAGGCAGAATTTTTCTTTTCTTTTCTGCTCATCCTTTTCAAAACAAAATTGCAGTAATTAAGAATTTAGTTGGCAGAGCTCTAGGTTTGTCCCACTTTTCATTTGACACAAGAAATTGAAATATTGTTATGAATATCCTTTTTCTGAATCACTACCCACACAAGTTAATTGAGAAATATATTACATGGAAATGCTTTATATTAAAAAACAAAAAAAGTTATCTATTAATTTAAAAATTGATTGGGAGAAATGAAACAAAGTTATGCTAATATGATTAATTACATTTAACGGTAATATTGCATGCATCTTGTTTTTCTTTTATTTTCTGTATTTCGGATTTATTTATGACAGATATTTCTAGTGTATTTAGTTTGTAATTTTTAATGTTCTTTTATTGTGATTTGATAATAATAAAAGTAAGAAAGACGAAATAAAGAAAAAGAGAAGGAAGGGGATGTGGTTGTTTGCCTTCTCATTTTTCTTTCCTCTTTTTTATTTTTGTCTAAAATTTTTGTTTTTAAACAAATTTTTTCAGATTACAATTGGACCATTTGTTGTCCGTTTGTTGTGGTCAAAATTTGGTCGTTAGATTCTTGTTTTTTTACAGGAGTTTTCATCAATTTGATGATTGGACGTTAAATAAGATTTTTAATTTGGATTTTAATCTAATGTAAATTTCTTAAATTTTTAGTTAAATTTTCAGAAGAAGATAAAATTGTTTATATTACTACTAACTCATTAAATTTTTCAGCTAAGAAGCAAACCTAAAAGGCTAATTTTCTACAAAAAAGTTGTTTTTCTTCCCGAAAATTTGAATTTTCTACAAAAGAGTTAAATTACAAAACAAATAGGTAAATTTTCCAATAAGTAGATTAATTTTTCACCAAGTATTGGAATTTTCTTAAAAAATAGTAAAATTGGTTACAAAAACGTCCATCTTTAACCAACTCTAAACCAAATAATAAACTTTTCAAACAAAAATGAATAATTCTAAAAAATATATATATTATAGTTAATATTTCAACAACAAAAAAAGATTTTAAATTTAAGAAAGACGTATTTTCAGCAAAATACATTAATATTCAATCGGAAGAAATCAATTTTAAATTTGAGATATTATTAATTTTTAAGAAAAAATAGAATAGTTACATTTTCAGGGAGAAAGATAAGTCTCAACTCAAAAACAATTATTTGTCAGCAAATTAGTTACATTTTCAAACTAAAAGTTGAATTCTCAACCAAAAAATTGATTTTTCAACTAAGAAGTACACATTTTTAACGAAAAATGGAATCGTTCAATTTTAAGTTAAAAAAATTGAATTCCAAACAAAAATAAAACGGATATTTATCAAAATATTCCAAATTTATTACAAACTAAAAACATAAATCTTCCCCAAAAAAATAAATTTTTAACAAATTAATTAAATTTTCAAGCGGTTAGTTCAAAACAGAAGACTTTTAAAAACATAGTTGAATTTTCATCAAAATAATTCAATTTTCGACCAAATAGTAGAATTTTTAAACAAAAGAATCAATGTGTAACCAATTCTGAACCCAAAATTAAATATTTTTAATTTATTCGAAAACTCTTAATTTCCTAAAAATATTATTAGGTGACTAGAATTTTTCTTAAAATTTTGAAAAATCATTCAAAATTTTAAACTTCTTTAGAATCTTTTAAAGTTTTGATTATAAATCTTAAACAAAATTCTGCATTTTGTAAAATCTGTTACAGTTTAAAATACTTTCTTAATCTCTTCAAATATTTTAAATATTTGTTATATCTACTCGATTTCAAAAAATTGTATTCTTACAAAATTGAAATATTAGGGTTTCGTAATTCTCATTACAAATTCTTATAGGCTAAGTGAGGTGAGTGTAAGAAGTGAAAGTAAGGGGAAATGAGGCATGGAAAAGTAAGGTAAAGTTAGATGAAAGACAGAGAGGAAATATTATGGGAGGGGAAAGAGGGGACTGAAGCGATATTATGGGAGGAGAAATAGGGGAGTTAGGGAAAATAAGAGTGCAATAAGAAAATAAGGATGGTAGAAGAAATGAGGAGAGGGGAACTGGTAAAAGATACAGGGATTAAAAGAAGTAATAAAAATAAGGAGGGGGGAGTAGTAGATATCGGAAAATGAGGAGGGCATTAGGGGAAGTCAAAGGAAAATAATGTGTGTGAAGTAGGTAATATGAGAGGAAATGAGAGGAGGGAAAGAATAGCATGCAGGTATATTAGGGAAAGTGAGAGAAACGAGGAGAGGAGCGGTATGGGAAATATAGGGATGTGAAAGTCGAGGAAATTATGGATTGGGAAAGGAGGGGAAATTACGGAGTGGGAAAGTAGGGGAAATTATGGAAGAGAGAGTAAGGGTAAATGAATTTTAGGGAAGTAGGAGAAATGAGGAGAGAGCTAGTAGGTCAGTGTAGGAAAGTAGGGGAGGGGGAGTGAAGTTTTAAGCGTGACGTGAGGAAGTATGGAAAAGGTAGATTTGAACGAGTCAATTAATTTCATAATAGGCGACGAAACCATATTTTTGTAGGCACACGATACCTACTTTGGCTAATTAAAAAAATTACTCTTGTTCTGAAATCAAAAGGTTTTTCCGTTTCTGCTTGAATATGTGGCTGCTAATTGGTTGAAAGGCTCTGGCACTATGACAACTCGCGGCTCCTCGGATTAGAGGTCGTGGTAAAGTTGGTTACCCAAAACGCGAGAGATCCATCTTCTCGAAGGGCACACAAACCGTCGAAGAGAATCGGAAGTGCCACCAAGACGAAACCTAGGGTTGACTCAACCTGCGAAATCCCACGCCAAGGCAAAGTGCCTAATTAAATGCCTACCCACAAGAGCGTGAGCTACGTTTGTCCAAATAACTTGAAAGCATATAGGAAACTCTAAAAACAAAATTATACAAGCCCTTAAGTCTCCCAAAGTCAAAATTTAATTAAATTTTCGAATTTATTTTG
This sequence comes from Acraspis erinacei, assembly GCA_035041075.1. Classification (NCBI taxonomy): domain Eukaryota; kingdom Metazoa; phylum Arthropoda; class Insecta; order Hymenoptera; family Cynipidae; genus Acraspis; species Acraspis erinacei. The sequence continues at coordinate 28,772,774 of JAWWLR010000166.1, read as the reverse complement.
ATTTGATGTTCCAGTGCCTACACAAATTCTCAGAAGATTCAGAAATTCCACTCTAATTTTTGTAATACAGAGCCATTCAAGTATCTGTCAATTGTCCAAAAAGGCTTTATATTTTTTCTTCTAAAATGTCTTATAAACAAAGTATTGCCTTGGTGTCAAAATGTCCCCTGAAATTGCAGAAAATTAAATATATATTTGGGCTTCTCTTAAGCTCATTTTTGCAAAAAAATGGTTTATTTTATTTTAATATCCGTGGTTAATGGATTATTTCACTTTAGAATACATCCATTTTTCTTAGTCAAATACATTGTCCAGATTTTCTATAGAATTTACAAAATATATTTCCTCAGCTCATTGTTGAAAAATGGTTCTTTTGTATAGTTTCCATCGTTAATGGATTTATTTTTTATTTTTGCATGCATGCATTCTATCCTTTCGTTTTTCAAAGTAATGTTCAAATCCTGTCAAAAATCCTGGTGATGGAATTTCATTAAAAATAAAAAAAAAAAGGTATTTCAAAGTAAAATAATCTATTAACAAGAGTAATTAAAATAAAATAAATTGTTGAAAAAATGGTATTGAGAGACCCCTAAATATGTTTTTTTTTAATTCGGCAGAAATTCAGTGGGCATTTTGTCACTAAAAGCCACGTTTTAGCCATGTTGCAGGCCTTCTTCAAGGTATTACATAACCTAGTTGAAGAATTTTTAACAGATGAAAAAAAAAAGAAAAAGAATTTCAAAATTACATATAATGAAGAAGATTGTATCAATGTATGATAATAATCGATTGGACCTTTCATTAGCGTGTATTTAAGCAAAATTAAATTTAAACAACAATTTAACAAAAATCTACAAAAATGAGTTTTAATTGCCACTAGAACAGTATTAAACAACACCGTTTTTTCTTTTATTAATAAATTTTTGTAACAAGTTTCAAGTTGCCCTATGGTATCCCCATTATCCCCGATTGTTTCGAACTTAGTAATGGAAGATAGAGAAAAAAGGGTTCTTGATAATTTATCTTTTACTCCTGTTCTTTACAAGAGGTATGTGGATGACATCCTAGCAATTTTTCCTATTGAAAAATAGAGAAATTCCTAAGCACTTTCAATAATATGAAAAATTAAATTAAATATACCAATTAAAAAGAAGTTTATAAGCAAATGCTTATCTAGATTTATTAATTATTAAAACTCCAGAAGGTAATTTAACGACAAATTGGTATAAAGAAATTTCTTGGTCAGGACATTATTTGAATTACAATTCTCATCATTTATTTTCTAAAAAAGTAGGTCTAATTAAAGGTCTAATTTTTAGATGTGTTAAATTAAGCGATATTAAATTCAGTAAAGAAAATTCAGATCAATTACTAAAAATTTCTCCTTTGCATAATAATTACCCAATTTAGTTAGTGAATAAAATTATCAAAGAAAAAATCCATCAAATTTATAATAATTCGTCGCAAACTAAAAAAATGGAATGAAAATTACAATAAAACTGAGCTGAAGGTGTCATTGCCATATGCTGATGGTCTTTCGGAACGTCTTAGGGTTTCTTTAAAAAAATACAATATTAATGTTTATTTTTCTAAGAACCACACAGTTAATAAATTTCCCGTTTTTTTAAATAAACATCAGGATAACAAAGAAAACTTGTCTTGCATAGTGTACCATAATTGCAAAGGTTGCGATAAAATTTATATTGGTGAGACTGGTAGGAGACTTAAAACTCGCACTTATGAACATAAGCGGAATTGTGAATTGGACAATCAAAATACGGGTTTGTCACAATATGCATATTAATTTGATAATTATTTCGATTTTGAGATTAAAAATAAAAATTTTAGCTCGTGAAAAAAACCACTAAAAAAGAATAATCTTAGCGACCATTTGCATAAAAAATGCATTAACAATTCCATCAATTTAAAAACTAAAATATAAAATTTAAATAAAATTTATCAAATTATTTTATAAAAATATTATTTTAATTTTAACTTTAATTTACTTTAGCGCGTTTTTCATTTAGGTATCCATTTAATATCTGCCTTCAATATTTACTCATGGAAAATTGACTTTACCCCCTAATGTATTCGTGAGTCCATGTTTCTCCTTCCAAATAAAAACATCTTATTTTTTTTAATGTACCTAAATAATACCTAAAAAATACCAAAAAATTTTAAAACGATTGAAATTATAGAAAATTCCTCCAAGGTTTATCGAAAATCTATTACGTTTTTCTTTTAATTTTAGAGTTTCTAAGGCATTAAACATAAAATCACGTCTAAACTTGATAAACCGAATCTAGACATTTTTTTAAATATCATAATTTTTCCACGATTTTCAAACTTTTCAAACAAAATTTAAAAATTCATTTATTTTTTTGATCATTCATCATGTTGGTGGACAATCCATTTTTTAAATTCAATTATCTTGTTCAAAATTATGTTTTATAGTTGAGAATGAATTGTTTTAACGGAAAATTTAAATCATACATTCTTGGTTCAAAATTCAAACATTTGGTTTAAAATTCCTGTACCTTATTAAAAATTCTACTTTTTGGGAGAATTTTTTTAAAAATTAAGTTATTTGATGAAAATCACTCTCTTTTTGGTAGAGTACTTTTATCGGTTGAAACTTCATCTTTATATGGTAAACAATTAAATTTTGGTTAGTCGAAGATTTTTGTATTCAAGCTTCAAAAATTTGAGGTTTCAATATCCATGTTTTTAAAATGGCATAAATCAAATAATATTTTTATAAATTTTGAACCTAAACAATCAAAAAATAAGTAATTTTGGTTCAGTTTTTGACATCTGTTAAAAATTGTTAACCTAGGTTATGTATTACCTTGAAGAATGCCTACAACAAGGTCGAAATGTAAATTGGTTGTTTTTTAAAGGAATTGACAAATAAAGCATGATTCTTTGACAACTGAATCCACTATTATTATTTCCATTGGACCGTATGACCAAAATAACACATTCTCTGATGAATTGACTTAATTAATAATAAAAACAGTCGAAGAAATTTCACAGTGAGAACGATATTCCAACACTGATTATATACTTTTTACATATAAGATTAAATAATAATGTTCCTTAATTATAAAAGTATTCTTATAGAAGGAAAATGCATTTCTGACCGGTACAAGCTTTCAGGAATGTTTAAATTACATATTAATAAATTTTTTATGTTATTGCTAAAGACTCTGATTTTTATGAATAATTAAAAACAATTTTCTAAATTATTTTTATATGTATTATACTTAAAATTCACTGCATATTTAACATTTAAAATTTTCAATAAAATCCATTTTTCTGAGATTAATAAAAAAGATAAAAAGAAGTTTAATTTAAATAAGTTTAAATCCATTTTATTTGTACAAATCAAAAACATTATTATTAAATTTGACATTACAATTTTTAAATAAAATGTAAGCATCCTCGATTAATATTCCCAGACTTTTTCCTGACTTTTCCTGACCATAAAAACTCCCTAAAATTTATTAATTTTTTAGGTTTCGCAGGTCAAACGACATATATGGTAATGAAATATTTGCGTTACATTATTCCATTTCTAATAATAAAATTTTGCGATATTTAGCATAAATAAAAACTAATAATTCCATGCAGCGAGATATTCCTGATGGTTATTATTTCTAGACTTTCTAGTGACCCCGTAACGTCCAACTATTTTCATTACTTAGTGCTCTACATTCTTTTTCGTTTCAATCGAATAATAAGGAAATTCCTTCAGTAGTTGAGAATTTTGTAAATTCTTTCCTTTATTCGTATTCTATTTATGACGTCCAATATCATCGTAATTTTCACAACAAAAAGTATTTAATATTTAATTTTTTATAACCATTATACTGGAATGGAAAGCAGTAGGGCAATTGAAAACTGAGCATTTTATGGAAGTTTTTGTAGAACAAAAAAACATTTTTTGTCATTAAGGTATTAAAGCAATTTTACAATTGATTTTTATTTACTTTGTATCACTTCTAAGAATGTTTTAAACGTTTTAAATAATTGAAGAAAATATGTCAGCAAGTATTATTCCATAATTGAAATTAAGTAAAAAAGTATTACGAAAGAATTGGATAAATTGAAAACATTGAATTTTATGAAAGCTTTTCTATAACAAGAAATTGAGTTTTTTCATTAAGGTTTTGAAAGCTTTTTTTCACTAGATTTTTATTTATTTTGTATCACTTTTGGATACTTTTTAGACATATCAAGCAATTAAAGAAAAACTTGTCTACATTTTTTTTAATGTACAATTTAATTCCTTGTTCTAGACATTTTTAATTGTAGTTTAGGAATTATGATTGCACACTTAAAACTGAATAAAAAACTACTGACTACTAAGTAACCACTAATTACCTATATTTGTTTTTTAAATCTGTAGGTTGGGAAGTTATTATATGTAAAAAGTATTTCGCAAAATTGTTATTTAATTTCCTGTTGAGCGTGACAATTAAAAAAAAACAATCTAAAAACACGCTAACAAAAATTAGAATTAATTTTTTTAATTTTTTAATAAACTTTCGCTGAGATTCTAAATCTTACTTCGAACTACTTATTAATCCTCTGAAAGATTAATTCTGTGAAGAAACATTGAATTTAGCAACTTTTAGGTTCAGGATGGTTTGTACTCAGCCTGTAGGGTTCTTGCAGAATAATTTTTGTATGCACTTTTTAACATCTCCAGTTGCAACTTTCAAATTAAAAGATTGTTTTAAATTTTTAAAAAAGTTAACACTGATAAAAAGGTTTAATAATTCGAATTAAACAAATATATGTAAACGAAAAGACAACTGAATTAAAACTTTCGAGATTGAACATTTACGTATATTTTATAGATTTAAAAAATTGTATGATTGGAGAATTTTTCAATAAAAACTGAATAATTTCTTTAAGAGTATATACAAAAATTCCAAACTCATACGTTTCCCAAAGAGATGTTTTTGGCAGAATTTCATGTTTTTTCGTGATTATAAAAAATAAGATAGGTATGCTCAATTAATTTAATTTACTAATTTACTAAATATGGAAAATTAAATTAATTGTTTGAATAATTTTTGTTAAAAACGATTAAAATAATTAATTTGATTTATTCTGTAATTCAATTATTAACTGGTACCATATTATTCAATCAAAATTTGGTTAGATTTTTTAAATTCAATTCAAAATAAAAACAGTTCCAAGAATTTTCGATATCTTGAAAAGTTTTTACAATTTTACTACTTATGCTGTCTCGGAATTTTCATTTTTAACACTAAATACCTACAATTTTTAAAACGATTGAAATTTTCGAAAATTCCTCCAAGATTTATCGAAAGTCTATTACGCTTTTCTTTTAATGTTAGAGATTCTAAGCCATTAAACATAAAATCACGCCTAAACTTGATAAACCGAATATAGACATTTTTTTTTAAATACCACAATTTTTCCACGTTTTTAAAACTTTTCAAACGAAAATTTAAAAATTCATTTAATTTCTTGATGATTCATCATGCTAGTTGTAAAAACCTTTTTTTTAAATTTAATTATTTTGTTCAAAATTATGTTTTATTGATGAGAATGAATTGTTTTAACGAAAAATTTAAATCGTACATTCTTAGTTCAAAATTCAAACATTTGGTTTAAAATTACTATAACTTATTGAAAATTATAATTTTTGGGAGAACATTTAGTTTAAAAATTAAATTATTTGATGAAAATCCCTCTATTTTTGGAAGAAGATTACTTTTATCGGTTGAAACTTCATCTTTATCGTTAAAAATTAATTTTTGTGATTAAAAATATAACTAATTATTTTGTGGAAAATTCGATTCTTTTTTGGTTGAAAATTTTTTTAATTATCTGAAATTTAAGTATTTTATTTTTGACGCAAAATTGATTTTTTAGTTGAAAATTCATGTATATGGTAAACAATTAAATTTTGTTTAGTCGAAGATTTCATCACTGTAATTAAAATTAATTTCTTTGCATGAAAATTCTTTTCTTTTTAGTTTAAGATTAGTTTTTTTTAACTAATGATGTAACTATTCCATTTTTTTTTGTAATTTTATATTTTTATTTGAAAATAAATTATTTTTGCTGAAAACTCGTTTCTTGTTTTATTTAACACCTACGTTTCTAACTGCAAATTAAACTATTCTAGTTTCCGTTTGTAAATTTATATTTTATTTGAAAATTTTTATATTTGCTCGACACTGTATTTTTTTATATATAAAATTCACCTTTTAAGTTAAAAATTGAATTATTTGGTTGAGAATTAATTTTTTGTTGAAAATTGGTTCTTTTAACGAAAAAATTAATTGTATGAGATTGCTATAGGAACATTGAAAATAATTTTTTAATTTCAACCATTATTTAGTATTTGAATCATTTAAAATATATTTAGAAGCAATGGTAAACTTTTAAAAATAATTTTTAATTTATACAAATTTGAAACAACATGTAGATTTTTTAAGATTTTGTAATAAAATGTTGAAGCCTTTCAAGGATACATAAACTATTTAAAATAAAAATAATTCAACTTCTAATGTAAAAATATTTCAGCTTAAAAAAATTGAATCATTCAGATTTTAATTTTTCCAACTTAAAATTCGTTAAAATACTATAATTTTGTAATTTTTAAATTTTGTATGACTGCAAGTTATAAAATTTATAAACGGTACATTTTTTATTTAAAATCATTTAATTTAAAATTGCTGGATTCCAAAGCTTAAGTACGTTCTATTTTATAGAAAAAATAGTTAGCTTTAGATTTCGAATTTTTTTATTAAGAAATTTTACAGGATTTCTTAAAATTTAAGTGATTTTAAGGAATCACAGTAGGAACTTGACGGGATTTTAAAGTTTCTTTTTGAAGTTTTTAAAAATAATTCAAAAAATGTTAAGGACTTACATGCGATTTTATAAGATCATAAGACAATTTTTGTGATTTTTAAGAATGTCAGGCGAGTTATTGAACAGTTATTTAAAAATATTTTTAAACATTTTGAAACAGTTCAAGGCATTTGAAAAAATTCCAAGATTTGAAGGAGTTTAAGAAAAATTCAAGGATTATAATAAATTTTAAATAATTTTAGTCAATTTTTGAATATTTAAAATGATTTGAAAGAATTCAAAGGGACTTCCAAAATTCGGAGAACTTTAAGGATTTTCAAGGAATCTTACAGGATTTCTAAGAATTCAGGAGATTTTATGGAGTTAATGGGGACTTGGCGGGATTTTGAACTTTATTCTTAAAAGATTTTAAAATAATTTAATAAGTTTTATTGACTTTCAAGAATTTAAAGCGCGTAATTGAAAAGTTGTTTAAAAAGATTTAAAGGGATTTGAAAAAATTCAAAAATATTAAGGATTCTAAAGAAATTTAAATTTTCTTAATGTAAAGGATTTTAAGAGATTTAAATTATTTGTAATCCATTTCGAGAAACTTAAAAAGATTTTAAATGAGTGTAAAGAAGGTAAAGGCATTTCAAAAGAAATTGGGAGGAGTATAAGGATTTTCAAGAAATCTTACAGGATTTCTAAGAAGGATCACAGTCTTCGACAATTGTTATGTTCTCTTATTACCTTGCAATAGCTATAATAATAATGCAAACCAACCTCAATCACGGAAAATTATATTTTTTCTTGATGGATTGCCGAAATCGAACGCTTTATTAATTTCCAACAATAATTAAAGAAATGTTTTTTTCTATCTGAGAAGTGAAGCGATATCACGATTTTTCACTTACTGTCGTCTAAAAAATTAATTTCAGGGAAACTCTTATTTGTCATTAAATGGTTTGCATTCCACCAAGTGGTAAGATCTTATAGATTTCGACGTTACCGATAGAGTGCGGAGTAATGGTAGAATATTCAATAGAAATAGAAACCGCAATTTTTCAAGGAATCTGTATTATCAACAGAGAATACCAGAAATTCTTAACGACTTTAAAGACTAAATGGAGCTACGAATTAAGAAACTTTTAATTAAATTTTTTCTGAAAAAAGATCTTCTGCTTTCGCTCCGCTGGGAATCGAGCCACAGAAGTTGCGATTACCTGGAGAGAATGATCATTTTTCAGAGATACACGCATTTTTATGCCAGATGTTAAGAGTCAAATTTTGCAATGAATCTGTATTGTCATCAGAGAATAACAGGACTTTGTAACGTCTTTACAGACTAGAGGAAGCTATTAATTGCAAAAAAATTTTAATTAATTTTTTTTTCTGTGCTGATATCGAAGCCTCTTTAACCTCAAATAATATACCCTTATTACGTGCGGTGAAAAACGCAGAATATTACACGGGAAGCGCAAGAATATAGATTTTTATGCAAATTTAACTGATACCTGATGGCAAGTACAGATAGAGCACGAAACATGCACAATGTGACGATACGCAGTTAGCTGGAAAATGACCCTTCGATCCTTACGCGACGAATTCGCGTCGATTGGCTAACAAAAAGTAAAGGGGTTTTTCGATTGGTCAAAGAAGTAAAAGTGCTTTCAGGGTGGTAACCATTAACTAGCACGTGATATGTTGCGATTAGGGTGACTTGCCTGACGACCCCAACCATAAGGTAGTTTCATTAACTGTATGTGTTTTTTAAATTGCATTTCGCAATTTTTTTTGTGTGCATACTGCAATTGTGCTGGGCAGAATATATAATCGGATAGTGAACCATACCATTAAATTAAGACTTAAGACAAAAGTAAGTTCGCGAATCACTGATGATACGAATTTATTGAAATTTTCTTCCTTATCGGGTAGGCAGTCGATTCTCAAGACACAAAATCATCTGCCACTCAAATATTTGACGAAGTTAGGAAGCGTCTACAAATGCATTGAAAATTTTTTTGTCACTCTAGACAGCAAGCACCCCCCACTATTTTTTTAAATTCTTATCCTTATGGGAAGGTATTGGTTTTATGTAAAATTTCACTTTATCAGATTCTGCTTTGGCATACTCTTTTAAGGCCTAGAAAGAAAGAATGAGTTCGTAAACCAGCTATTTTGGATGAAAATTCAAAAAGTGAGCGCATTTTCAAAATTTTAGAGTCCCTTTCTTTAAAGATTAAAATTTTTATGTACGGCTATTAATAGGACTCGGAAACTGGAACAATTTATCCACATAATTTTCTCAATAAAAAGCAAATTATCAGAGTTGTACCATTTTCAAAATCCAAAAAAATAAAATAAAATGAACATTTTAAGCCAAACAAAGCATGATATTTAAAAAAATCAAGTTAAGGGCTGATTTTTAAAAGCCCTTAAAGATCACCATAACCATTTTTTCAATTTTGTCGAAAATTCAGATTTTAATCGTACAAAAAATAACGAAAAATCAAAAGTTCCATTTTGGGGTCAAACTATGCAATATACGAAAAAAAACAATTTAACTAAAATTGCGCGGTATGAAAAGATATACAAATTTGTCACTAATCACTTTTCGATTGCACGTGTAGCTTTTGTTTTTAGTCGTAAAAAATAACATTAAAAATAAAAAAATTACATTTTGGACTAACGACACAAGCTACGAAAAAAATAAGGAGACAAAACTTGTTATCAAAAAAAGAGTTACAAATTCTTAATAATTATTCTTTTTTAATGTTGCAGAGTTTTTGTTTTATTCGTAAGAACAACATTAAAAATAAAAAGTTAAATTTTTGGATAAACTACCCAAGCTATGAAAAAAATAAATAGAAAAAAGTTTCTCTTCCAAAAAAAATGCGAAAAGTCATTCAAATTTGTCATGAATAATTGTTGATTGGACACGTACTTTTGTTTTAATTGTAAAAAATAACATTGTAAATAAAAAAAATATTTTTTGTAAAAAAACGACACAAGGTACGAACTAAAATTAAAAGACAACATTTGTTCACCCAAAAAAGATCTATATATTTGTTCTTATTTATTTTTAGATAGGACGAGTAGATTTTCTTTAAATCGTAAAAAATTTTATTACAAATGAAAAAATTGGATATTTGGGAAAAACGACACAAGAGACGAAAAAAATTAAAAGACAACACTTTTTTATCGAAAAATATCTACAAGATTTTTTATAAACTCCGGTTATAAAAATATATATATAAAAGTGCACATTTGTTTACACACATCTTACACTCAGACGCGTATTTTTAGGTTGGTTCGTAAAAAATAACACTGCAAATAAACAAATTAAATTTAGTGAAAAACGACACAAGTTGCAGTAAAATGTTTAGTATTAATTTTTATTTTAGTAGGATGCGCATTTTTTCTAATGATGAAAATAACAAAACGAAAATACTTCTGTTCTAATACTAATGCATATTATGAATGATAATAATATAAATTTATTTAAGTGACATACATTTTTCAGGGTGTCTAAGAATAAAATGTAGTGCAAAATATGAAAAAAATATTAAAGTAATCATTAAAAACCAAATTTCTACTTTATTTTGCAATATCTGAATAAACAACCCCAGGCAGAGGTACAGAAATAAATATAATATACATTTGAAATAATAGAGTGGAAC
>JAWWLR010000166.1:28679080-28696382 GCA_035041075.1 Acraspis erinacei | reverse complement strand
TAATAAGAAATTAAAGGGACATCTCGAAATGTCCACCATTAGTAGAGATACAAGCTTTTAAGAGTTTTGGAAAATTATCCACTATGGCTGTGAACTCTTCTTCGGTTATTTGATCCCAGGCATGAGAAAGGTCGCGTTTTAACGACTCTATACTGGTGTGGTTTATAGAGCACAGTTTCTTCTCCGAGATAGAGCACACTGTATAATCCAGTGGATTCAAATTCGGTGAATTTGATGGATATGCATATTTTCCTCAAGTAGCAAGAAACAACCTATTGCAGAGCTGCATCGCCGCTTTCGCGCCATGCGCTGGTGCCCAGTCTTGCTGAAAGGTCCATGGGTTTTCACCGAAGTGTGCACGTATCCAAGGAGAGTGTTAGAGTAGAGCTTCAATAATATAGCACTGACTGGATGGAACGTAACGCAAATGGTGCCAATCGAAGGCACACTACTGATCGCCGGGCCTTTAGAAGAATATAAATATAGTCCCGCTCTTTATCTAATGACGAACCTGTTGCTGTTGTTCTTTGTATCCAACATTATGATTCTCCTTTTAGGCCTGCTCCTACTGTAATGTCCAGATCCAGGTCTCCTTCTGCTAGGCATTATCCTGCCCGGATGCCTCCTCCCTAACCTTCTTCCTCAGGTGCCAGGAGCTTGGTTCCACCTACTAGGCTTCCTTCTAATAACGGACAAGGATATTCCCTTGAAGATCTTGAATTTATTCGGTTTATTCTCCGCAGGAATCGTCGTCGGATGTTCGAACTTCGAAGACACACTTTTCTCGAGAATACCCGAATGAAATGGACAATAAAACCCAATGGGATGCTGCTCATACCAAACAGGCAAAAATAAATATGGAAAGGGCTACGATTACCGCATTGGCCCCAGAAGAAAGGTATGAAATTACAGTAGGCCACTCCTACCTTATCTCAAGAAACTTTATAATAAAGCGGCTAAACCGTAAGTATTTGAAAGAGTAACCTTTCCAGCCAAACAAGAATTAAAGTGACGAGAAGTACAAATTATACATATCAGCCTGTGCTAACCCAAGAAGAAATTGTTTTTTCAACATCGAAGGCGGCGTCTTTGCAATATTGGAGAGTACTTATATTCCTGCTAGAACGTGTTTACGTGACCGGGATACTGGAAGAAGAAAATTTGCGAAAATTAGAGCGAAAAACGGCACGGTAACTGATTTCGCTGAAGAATAAATTAGTGGAACTACACTAATTATTCACTTATTTATGAAATGTAAAGCTACAATATAATATTCTCAATGATTCTAACTCTGACCAAAATGTTTTATGTATATAACTTGTAAATAGAAATAATAAAACATCAAGGTATAATAGTTGTTAAGGCTTAATCTTTCGTTAATTTCCCATCTGTTTAAAGCAATAAAGAAAAGTTTTTGTAAGGAACTGTCAATAGTATACGCTCGCTACAGTACACAGTGAGACAAAACCAATTTTTCTACACAAACTATACGTTGGAAAGCCTTCAAATCATTCAAATCTATTCAAAATGTTTTAGATTCTCTTTAAATGCTCTAAAGTATATTTTAAATACTTTGAAATCACTTGAAACTTTCTAAACCTACTAAGAATTTATTGGAATTTGCGAAAAAATCCTAAAATCTTTACAATTCTTTCAAAGACCTTCAAATGATTAAAACTTATCAAAAAGTTCCTGGAAGCTTTTAAAACATATTAAAATAATAAATAATGAAATAATTTTAAATTTCTTGGAACCTTTTCTACATCTTAAAAATTCCTTGGGTATTTCAAAAATACCTTGAAATTAAAAAAAAATTTTAAATCATGTCAAATTTACATTTCATATTCTGCAAAATATTCTTAAAAAGTTTCTGCTAATAGAAGAACGGCACCTTATCATTGTCATGCAGACTAAGCAATTTTTAATGAATGGGCAGTTTTTTTCTAAAACAGTAATTTTTTAATTTTTTCATAGGCCTTTTTTCGATAGGCAAGCTATTAGGTTAAGATTTTTTAGAAGCGGCCACTGTTTTCAAGAAGAAGGATAAAATTATATTGTCGCAAACAAAGAAAAACCAGAAAAATTATTTAGCAACCATCCAACTTAGAAGATATCTTTACCATCAAAACAAGCTCAAAACAAAAATTAGGAAACGATTTAAACGTGGGTATTTTTGAAAACCGTTGCTATTTTATTAATCTTAAACAGTGAGGTTCTGCTATTCTTGTGTTTTATATTTGTCTGAGAATAAAAAATGTTTTTACCGAAATGTATAATAGTTCCTGATTTTACTTGAATATAAGATTATACAATTAATCATTTATTTACTGCTGAAGTAATAGCTGTATGACTCTTAAAATGAAAAAAAATCAAATTTAAAAAACCGAGTAGGATTCATGTACAGCAACGAGGTATTCTTGTAGAATTTTTCCAAGTAACCATTTTTCTTTCCTGACTTTTATAATCACTGCTCGCTTTCGACAAAAACTGCAAATTTTAATTTCTTAAAATAAAATTTTTGTTGATAAAACGGCCCCTGCGACCATTTTACTTATTTCAAAATTCAATCGAATCTTAGAATAATTATAGTTTTATTTATTTAACATATTTTATAACTAAGAAATTAAGTAAATTATCTTAAACGAAAAAATCATATGTCTCAGAGTTTTAATCATTTTCCTTGTATAACTTCATAGACATTTACTTCAAGATAATGAACTTTAAACAAGACTTGAAGATATAAACATCAAAATTTTTTGCAAAAAACTGCTTTAAAATTATAGCGTCAAAACTACCCAATTTCAAACATGGAAATTATGTAAAATAAGAATTTCCAACAAAAAATCTAAAACATTTTTCCCCGTCTCTTCCCAAACCAAATGTTAGAAATACGAAATTACCATATATCAATCCAAAAATAAATTTAAAAATTCCCTTGCTGCTTTTCTTAAATAATAATGTCGACAAAATTTATTTATATCCTGGATTGTTTAATGAAATACAAATAACTAACAAGGACAAGCTCAAATCGTAGCTAATTCCCGAGATAAGAACAATTGCACGTATTATATCCTCAACTGAAGCCCCAGAATAATATTAAGTTATACTGTTATAGAACCGTTTAATTAATACTGTAATCAGTTCTTTGTCAGTTAAAAAAAATGACGATCCTTCCTGCTTTAGTCCTATCATCGACGATTTTCCTTAATTCTATTGGTAAATATGACAATATAATAATATAATAATATATTTATATTTAGAAAAATGTTCTCGAGGATTTTGAAAAAAAGGATTTTTTTGTTGTTCGTTTGCTGCCTACAAAAATACATAAAAAATAAAAAAATAATTAGTCTGAAAATGAGAAGCATATCATGTGAAAGAATAATTGATACAAAATTTGGGAAATTTATTTAAACTTCTTTAAATTGAAAAAATTTTGAAATCTTTCAATTTATAAAATTCTGAAAATCAATAACTGAATTTATTTTGAATCAGAAAGGGATCCACACTCGACGTCGCTGAATCTCGTCAATTTAAATTTAGAAAGTTTGTGATACCGCTAAATTTAGAAATTTTTGGAAATTTATGAAAATTTAAAAAATTTATCAAAAATTTACAAATTTGTCAGATAAATAAAACGACTTCTTCTTTAAAATGTTTTTGTCCTTTCGAAAATCCAAAATTGAAAATTCATTAATTTATATTTATTTTTACAGAAATTAGCTCGCAGGGCGAGTCACTTCCTGGGCGCGAGAAATTGCCCGTTCGCCGGAGAAATGAACCTTCTTCGAGGCAACCAAGCCGACCAGCCAACCAATCTATGTTGGGGCAGTAACTTTTTCTTTTAAATAACACTTTACTGTTACATTCATCACACAGCAAAAAAATGTTACCCGTCAAGTTATCTTCCCTAAAAGAACCTTCAAGTTGACTAAATCGCCACTTAAGGGGGGGGGGGGGATTCTCTGGAAGGCTACGGTGGGTAGCGGCCAGAGAGGAGGTTCCCAATCAAAGTAACTTTAGGCTATGTTAACCTGTCAGAATTTTAAGAAATTTTTTTTTTCTAAAAGTACATATGGTAACGATTTTCGTACGTTTCTAGATGATAAATGCTTTTGGCGCTCAAACTTGTGAACCGAGCGCGCAGCGCGCTATGAGAATGTTCCCGCTAAGCGGGCAGATGTTTTTGTGGTAAAATAATCTTTTTGTTTAATAATTCTTCTTTTTGAATCGAAAATTCAACTTTTTCGTTGCGAATTCTGGAATCTCGTCTTTTTTGGTAGTAAATTAACCTTTTTTGTTTAAAGATTTGATATACATCACAATGTATTAAAAGAAATATTTGAATACTCTGAGTGTTTCTAGAGCTACTGCTTACATATTATATAATAATATTAATGATACTAATTCTCACTTTTTTTCTTTGGGATGATATTGATATTTTACATCACGAAAGTAATCTTACAAAAAGAGCTTTTTATGAGATCGTTTTTATTAAAAAAAGAAAAAAACAACTTGGTCATAGTCCTTAACTAAATTACAGATCTAGAATATCTTAATGAATCTTGCAATTATATTCTTGAATTCTTTCTTTCAATTTATCACAATATTTCCAATAATAAAACTATCCTTTTTATCTCATTATCACAACTCAAATTCAAAATCTTCATCTGTTACATTTAAAAATTGGCGCTCTTTCCCTCCGATCTATGGTATGATAGGTCAATTGATACTTTTTCACCGACACTTTTGGAGTCATCCTCAGGGGAGAAGGATGTTCTTCCATCCTGCTCTCATAAAAACTAGTATGTTTTTTAATCTTATCAATTTTTTATCTACCAATTTTTCAGTATTTTTAAAAATTTGTCTTAAATTTTATATAAATAACACATTGCAAGTAAAAATCTCGTTGGACAATTGACACTGTGGTAACTATTATTATTGAAGTCTAATCTACAATCCTTTTGTCATTTAATTGGTTAGCAACCTTTAATTTCTTTTTACATCATAAATTAAAAACATAGTTTATTTTAATTAATCGGAAACTTTTCTTTAGTTACCTTTACTACATTATACCTTAACATTTTTAAAAAACTGACCTTGCTTTTTGCAAATTTTTTAGATTATAATTTTTGTGAATTAATTCCCTGATGATGGAAACGGTGGGTTTCCAAAACGCTGGGAAAAATATTGAATAAAATCGTCTGATTGATTTGATACAACTCCGTTATTTATTTATACTTGCATTGCTTTACTCACTCGTTAAAGATTTTCTCTTATTAATCTCTTGGTTTAAATTGATTGAACTTTTTTTATTTATGTTAAATAATTTGGATCATTGTTTTTGATTTCGTTACGATACATTTGTTTATTTGTTTAAACTTTTTCTTATTGTTGCAGACTTTAATTCACAGTCCGGATCCTTACCTAATGGCGAACCTGTTCATGTTCTTCCTGCTACCCGAAATGCTGATTCTCCTGTCAGGTATTCTTCTCCTCCTGTGAGGTCCAGATCCCGATCTCCTTCTGCGAGTAATTATCCTGCCTGGCTGCCTCCTCCCAAACCTTCGTGTTCAGGAACCAGGAGCTTGGTTCCACCTACTAGGCCACCTTCTAATAACGGACAAGGATATGCACTTGAAGATCTTGAATTTATTCGGTTCACTCCCCACACAAATTATCACCAGATGTTCGAACCTCGAAGATACACTTTTCCCGCTAATACCCGACTTAAATGGAGAATAAAATACAGTTTGTTGATGCCTTTACCAACACAAGAACAAATTGTTTTATCAACATCCGATGGTGATGCCATGGCAATTTTCGAGTCTACTAATATTCTTGCTGGATTGTACATACAAAGAAAAAATAAGCAAAAGCGGGCAAAAATAAATATGGAAAACGGCCAGGTCACCGCATTAACTCCAGAAGAAAGGGAGGAAATTCCAGTAGGTAACAACCGCCTTATCACAAGAAATTTTATAATAAGGCGGCTTAACTGAGAGTATGTCGCAGATAAACTTTCCCAGCCAAAGAAGGATTTAAAGTAAGAAAAAGTGAAATTTATATATATGATCATGTTCTAACCGAACAACAAATTGTTTGATCAAAATTTTATGTGGAAGTAGAAATTAATTAAACTCCAGTAGGTTCAAATCACCTAAGCACACGATATTTTCGAACTAAATGGATGACAAGCAAGGTTTTAGATTAATTATTAAAGTTTTTATCAAATGTGATACTAAAATATAATATTCATAATCCTCCTAACTCAGATCAAAACGTTTCATGTAACATGTAATTAGAAATAATAATAAAAAGTGAATGTATAACAGTCCTTAAGGCTGTAATCTTTCGTCAATTACCCAGTCATGCTAATTCAGAGACATACACTTCCACAGCTTTTAAATTTATCAGTTGAACACAATATAGAAAGGTTTTTCTTTGTGTCTAACGGTCCACATAATTTAAAACAAAATTGATCCAAAAACGTTTTTGGAACTCAGAATTTATTTGATTAAAAACTCCTTTCTCGATCCTTGTTGTTTCGGTACAATGCGTACCTTTTTCAAAATTTTACAATTTATTGAAGTATATTGTAAATATTCTAAAGCCAGTTTCTATTAACGCAAGTTCGTTTTCCAAAAATATTTGCGTTCTTAAAGATTGTTTGAAAATATTGATGTACCAAAATCTTATTCAATAGTTTCTTTAGATGTCGTGTCCATGTTTAACAGCATCCCACTGGATCTTACTGTAGTTTCCAATGAAGAAAAAATTAACAAAAAATGAAATTCTAATAGCTGCCGGAACTATCTTTAATGCTGCTGTTTTCGCATTAAACAATACACTTTATAAACAAATTTCGTATTGCCCTACTGGTTCACATTTGTCCCCAGTTGTTGCTGATTTTTTTTACAAGATATTGAAAAATGGAGCTCTACAATTATTATATTTCCAACCTATTTAATACAAACTTTATTTCGATGACATTTCAGGTATTATTCATATGGAGAAGACTGAAGTTTTCCTAAATGAATTTAATAGTATTAAAGATTGTTATTATATATCTTGATTTTCAAATTATAATAACTCTAAATTACTTACTTTACTTTACATTCAGTGTGTATATGAACTGTTAGGGAATTAATTTAAAAATTTAAAATCAACATTAAATTAAACAACACAAATACTTTAGATAATTATTTGTGAAGAAGAATGGTAGTCATTCCATTAAAAATTTGTCTAGTGTTATTTATCTAATCAAACGTAAATGTTCTAATAAAGCTTATATAGGTGAAAGTTGAGTTTATGAAATTGGGAATTTTAACACAGGTTTGTCACAACATTCTTGCAATTTTAATCATTATTTTGATTTTGATTTCAATAATATTAAAACAGTAGCAAAAGAAAAAACACATATTAGCAGCGTATTATTGGGCCTATTTTTCTAAACAAATTTCGATAGAATTCAGTTAACTTACACACCAAAATTCTATATATTAATAAAATTTACCAAAGTATTATAACATAAATCCATCTAAATTTTTGTTCGCCCTTCCTAATCTACGATAAAGTTAATCGATTAGAGTCTTTAATTTTTTGACACTTTAATATAACATTCTTATTTTTTTTTAATTGAGTTGGGAACGAGTTTCTTGACTGTAACAATTTATGAATGACATCATTCTTCATTTTGATGTACTTATTTTTTACTCTTCGACATTAATCTTATGTTTGATTAATTCAAACTTCAAAAATTCAAGTAAAAATTTACATTAATCTAGGAAACTATTTATCATGATTGTTATCTTTGATATTACGAATTGTGAAAATATAATTATTTAGGGTACCACCTTTTGAAAAAGGTACGCACTGTACCGAAACCTCAAGGATCGAGAAAGGTGTTTTATTTCAATTTATGTGGACCGTATGATATAAAGAAAAATCTATGACTTAAATTTCAGAAATATTGTCGGTCAAAGAAAGGATTGATTTGGTTTCAAATCATTATACAACAAAGAAAGGTTTTTATATACCACAGTCAATATTTTTCGCCATTTAAATATCTTCAAATTATTCAAAGCTATCCAAGATGTTTTAGAATCTTTTAAAATGCTCTAAAATATACTCTCAATTTTTAAATTCGCTATGAATTTTTGAAACCTTATGAAATTTTTTTATATTTTTTAAAATAGTCTAAAATCTTTAAAATTCTTTGCAAAATCTTCAAATTAGTTACACCTATCCAAAATATCTTGGATTATATTAAAATGGCTTTCTTGAAACTCTCAAAACACCCTAAAATTAAACTAATTCTTTAAAATCATCTCAAATTTACATTTCTTATTCTGGCAAATACTTTTGAAAAATTTATACTAATAGAAGAATGGCATCTGATCACCATCATGCAGGCAAAGCCGTTTTTGAGGCATGGATATACTTTTGTTTCAAAATTGTAATCTTTAAATTTTTTCATAGAACAAGAAAATGAGAAAATTCTATTGTAAGTTTTATGAAAATCGTCTGTCAATTTTTTCAGAAAAGCCGCAGCCATTTTGTTAATTTTAAATCCTTTTTTAATTTATAGGAAGATTACGAATTTTTGTGGAAAACAATGCACACGATTCAAATAATCAAACCTGGCTACCAGAAAAAGTGGATCGGATGATTGTGTATGCCACATCAAAATTCCTAGGTTGAAAACTGCAGATAAATTTTATGGTTGCTAAGAAGCAACAAAATCGTGTTCTTGAGCCAACCAAATTATTTTGTTGAGGAGTTTGTTTGAACTAACCAAAAAGTTTGGTAGGCACAACAAACATTTTTTGTAGATTGAATAAACTTGTTTTGATAAATTAACGAAATATTTTCCTAACTTAACAAAATAATTTTGTAAACTGTACGAAAATATTGTAGATTTTACGAAATAGTTTTCCTGAAATAACTAATTATTTTAAATCAAAACAAAATACTTGAATATACTTTCAATAATTTCTTAATTACTTTTAATAATCTGTTAGTATTTGAGATATTAAATAAAACGAGTGATAATTTGTACAAAGCATTTACTTTGAAATAAATCTATTAGAGATCATAGGCCCCATCCATCTAATATCTGTTGGGTCGCAGCAGTTGGGTCGGAACAAACCCAACTCTTATTTTTCAAATAATAATAATATTATTAAATATTAATAATATTAAAGTTCAAATTGCAGAGAGGTTATTTTTTCTAGTATCCACCATATTAAAAAAAGTGCTCAGATGCTCGTCATGAGTCAAAAGAGAGCGCATGCGCGGCTAGCTGTTTGGTACGCTCAACAAAATTATTTGGTACACTGAACAAAAAGTGCGTAACAAACTTTTTTGTTTGATCGAAATAAATTGTTTTTTAGTTCCAACCACTTTTTTTTTAGTCGCAACCAAATTTTGTTAAGAACAAAGAAAACTGCTGAACAAAAATACTTTGTTGCCGGGATATTATTTTTCCCCAGTGAATTAAAAAATGGTTGGGACCGTAATTTAAAATATCGATTAGAGTCGCAAACGAAATTATAAATTTTTTTTCATTTAATTCTTTGACATCTCTAGAAAATTGAAAAATATTGTTTTTTTTTAAGTTAGAGATGTCCAGTCGGCATCATTTATTAAGGCACAATATTCCTAGCAGGTCATTTTCCTCTGTTGATGATGTACCATAACAATATTTCAAATTTCTCTAATTATCGTCATTGTAAATTTTTAAAAAATATTTAGGTAATTTTGCAGACAAAAAATCCATTTTCAATTTTTTGAAATCGAACTTCCATTGTTTTTCGCGAAAACGAAGCGAGATTAGAAATAAAGTTAATGAGGCAAAATGGTTCACTGGAAAATTTTCTACAAAAATTAACGTTACTATTTTAAATCTCGTGGAGTATTTTCGAAAAGTTAATTTTTCGATGTTAAGAAATAAACAAATTTTTTCATCAGTTTAATACAATAGAAAAGGTATACAATTTTATTTAAGGGAGGTCGGAATAGTTACTCATTCTTAAAAATTCTTATTTTTTAGGATTGTCGATGAAAAAAAAATTATTATTACAAGCCTATTTTTTATAATATCTCCATCCAGGGAAGTAATATACGATTATCTTGCATTCTAGATACTATATAATTCGAACAATTTCTTTTTTTTTTCTTTTTCAAGCTTACCCGGTATCTTTATAATTATGTCAAAAGCATTTATTTATTCCTTCGACTGATTTGTGAAATACAAATACTTCACAAGGACAAGTTTTGAGGATTATTTCATTTATAAGACAAGATATATTGGCAGAAATTTTATGCTGTAATTAGCCTCAGAATAATCATTATTTATACTGCTGACAATAATTCTTAACTAACACTGTAATCAGTTTTTCCTCAGATAGACCAAATATGGCGATCCTTTCTACTCTGATTTTATCATTCCTGATCATCCTGAATTCTATTGGTAAATATGATAATATCATAACATTATAATATATCTATCTTATCTGTTATTTAACACTCCTTTGGATTGCTACTTAACACTCCTTTAGACTCCTTTGGACAGCAACTAAAAACCGATTTCTCAATTTAATTAAAAACTAAACATTCACCTTCTATAATATTAATTTCTGAATTGAGAAGAAAGAAGTTTTCAAAATACAAAACATTTATGAATAAATGGAAGGGGAATGTTCGAGAAAAAATTAGTATTTGAGACAGTTTAAAAAGAAAAAAACACGATCTTTTAACAGACTATCATCATCAAGATCAAGCAATTATATTGTAACTACTAAGAATTATTCTACTTTTTACAAATTTTCATAATCTGTTATTTAAATTCCCAGTTTCTCAATTTATAATTATTAAAAAAAATAATAATGTAGAAAAATATCTTAATTAATGAAAAATGTATACACTAAAAAGTTATATATGAATGCGGTTTATTAGCTATGATTATCATTGATAA
The DNA here is from genome assembly GCA_035041075.1 of Acraspis erinacei. Classification (NCBI taxonomy): domain Eukaryota; kingdom Metazoa; phylum Arthropoda; class Insecta; order Hymenoptera; family Cynipidae; genus Acraspis; species Acraspis erinacei. The sequence goes on along the minus strand of JAWWLR010000166.1, from coordinate 28,685,404 downwards.
TAATTTAATTGGTTTTGATAAAATTTAAATGATAAAAGAACGACACAAATATTTTATATTGGACATTTAGCGTTTAATATAAAAGGGGGGAAAATTCTTCAATTTTGTTTTTTTTAATTAACTTTACGAATGTAAGTAACTTTAAGAATTACTTGCATAACTTCTTCAAAAATATTAATAAAGGTTACTCTAGAAAGTCCATTTCTACATTATCAAAATCTCCGTAAATTATTGTTTTAGCTCATTAACACTGGAATGATAAGAATAATTGTATGCGGCAATATTTACAATGTCAATTTTTGCAATGCCAGAAATAAAAAACTGTAATAAAATTTAGTTTATTTCCCCATTTTATTTATGGTTATTATTTTATGACTTTATTATGTATGAATCTTGTGGTTTGATACTTTTCAGTTTAGGAGTTTTTGATGAATTCTCAATAAAAAAGATGTAAAAGTTAATATTTTAATCGAAAAGGAATTTTATGGCAAATTTAAAGTACTTTTAATTGATAAAAAAAGTAGATTTTTTTAAAAATACATGAACTTTCCCCTAAAAAGAGAAAAGAATTCAACCAAAAATACAAACATTAATTTAGGACGAAAAATGGTGAATTCTTTCTAAAAAGGTTTTTATAGATTTGATAGTATTCTTAGTTCCAGGGATTATAAAAATTCTAATTTACCTGTTTTGGCTATGCATCTTTATGGCTCTGGTTTTTTTTCTATTGTTAACAGAAATATACAAAATTGAAATAGGGAAAATAAAAATAGTTAAAGATTTAGTCAAACGCCTTCGTTTTCCGAAGGTTTTCCACGTTTTGAGACCATCTAAAGCCAAAAATCAAGTTTTGGCGATGGCGCCTTTCTGTATATCTGACCATTTTCTTTAGGATTTCAAAATTTTGTGTATAGCCGTTTGTAGTACTCAGAAATTCAAACAATTTATTTTAATGAGTTTTTTCGATAAAAAAAGATCATCAGAGTTATAGCATTGACATTTGTTTTAAATAAATCGAAAATCAAAATTGAAAAAGCGAAAATTCAAATTTTTATTACACGAAAAGTAATGAAAATTAAAAAACTCCATATTATGGTCAAACTATGTAAGATATGAAAGAAGATGAACTGTAAAAAATTTGTGCTTTTAAAAAAGATCAAGAAATTTTTTAACAGTCACTTTTTTCTTTTATCTATAATAACATTTTTTAAATTTGTAAGAAAGGAATTTATTTAATAAATAATTGAAATTAAATTAAATTAGTACGCGTAGTTTTTGTTCTATTCCTGAAAAATGACATTTCAAAGAGATTAATTTTCGAAAACGACGAGGGCTGCGAAAAGAATTAGTAAATAAAAATCTTGCACCTAAAACACATCTACAAGATTTCCTAAATCAATTTTTGATAGGACACGTACTTTTGGTTTTAGTCACAAAAACTGACATTAAAAATAAAAATGAAAAAATTTGTGGTAAAACGAGAAACGCACAAGAAAAAACTTTATAAACGAAAGTTTGTCACTCAAAAAAGACATACAAATATGTTATAATGTACGACATTCTCAGCTTATCTGCTTAAGAAAGCATTAGAATTGTTCGAAATTTGATACTGCAACATTCAAATTTTGAACCAAACGGTGCGAAAAATGAAAAAAAATTAATTAAGGAATTGTAGATTTCGAATAGTTCTGCAAAATTTGGTTTTATTCATCGAAAACCATATGAAAAAGTCAAAAATTAAAATTTTGAGCCAATAGGCGACGCAAAACATGGAGAAAAGCTTTTGGAACAATCTGGAGCTTTTGGAACAAATTTCGAACATATTTATTTGTACTACTTTTTTGTCAGAACTCCTCATTGTTGGTTTATTTATCAAAATTGATATGAAAAAATAAAAAATCTCAATATCTCGTCAAAGGAAAATCACCATACCTATACGTTCTTAAGTTTGCTGAATCCGAATCCAGTATCAGTTTAACCACATCAGGGCAACATCAAGATCAATTGCAGGTCAAAATGAAGGGAAATGCCAGATCGTAGGAAACCACTACATCGGAGAAACCTCTATTCCCAGACGTTTCTGGGGTCGCTGGATCCAAATTTGGAGCGAGTTTGACCCCATCACGTCAGGCTCAAGGTCAAGTAAAGGCAAAAATTAAGAAAACAATTGGATCGGAGAACATTTCTAGTATCAGATGTTTTTGGGGTTGTTCAATTCGAATCCAGGTCATTTTTACCCAATGATAGCGGGAGGAAGGTCATCCAAATTTCGAAATTAATAAAAAAAACATTGAATCGAATTTATGTGGTCCAAATAACCCCGGATTCAGATTCAGCGACCCTAGTAGAGTTTTCCTACAAATCTACAGTTTTATGAATTTTGACCTTGAGATTCCATTGATCCAGATCTGATAGAGGGAAAAGGACCCCAGATTCGGATTTAGCGACCCCAAAAATGTCCCTAAGTAGTGGTTCACACCGATTCAATGTTTTTTTCTAATTTTGAACTTCATTTCACCTTGATTCTGACCTGATGGTGCGACCTGATGGGACCAAACAGACCCTGCATTCGGATTCAGCGACTTCTATAAAGTATGGTTATAGTAGTTTAGCAGGGATTGCCGAATTTTTTTTCTGGGGCTGTGAAATCTAAAAGAAGACTTGGAGGATATATCTTTTTATCCATCAGAAATAAAATGACCATAAGACTCCGATTTTTAGCATATCAACGCCAGATAGGGAAGAATGTGTGAAAACAGGAAAACAGAACTGTATGCAATTTAATCTTTGAGTATCCTTAATTACGTAGAAAAATCACAATCTGAAGTCGCATATAAACATTGGGATTTAAGAGAGACTTTTTTAATGAAGTTTCATTCAAGCATTTCAAGTACGAACAATCAATATCCGAGCGCAAAACACTAGGGGAGTCATTATTGAGCGCCAGATCTATCTGACACGCGCTATAAGTGCAATCAAATGAGTTATCAAAGTGAGTCACCCTGCGATGAGAATGTGAATTGACAAATTTTTCTTCGTAAGCACTATCGCTGCCAAGAAAATTTAACTGTTTTAGTCGCTAGAAACTAGAAATTAGATGCTTCCCAACACCTATTGCCTTATGTGTCTTAAGGAAATTTAATCTTCTGTTTCTTGTTGCAGATTTAAGTTTCGAGTCTTCACCAAGAAGGGAATTTATTAACCTAAATCATTCGCCTTCCAGATCTTCTTCTCTTCCTACTAGTTCTAGGTCACGATATCCTTCTGACAGGATTTCTCCTGCCAGCCTTCCTCCTTCCAGCCTTCTTCCTGCCAGCCTTCCTCCTGTCAGCTTTTCTCTTGTCCGGTTTCCTCCTTCAACACCTTATTCTTCAGAAACGTCTTCTTCATCTAGAAAAATTTCTACAGTCAAGCGCAAAGTTGATCCTGCCATGGTTCCACCTACCAAGCTACCTTCTCCTGATGGACGTGAATGTGGACTCGAAGATCTTAAATTTATTCGGCTTATTCCCCAAAATAATAATCACCTGATACTCGAACTTCGAAGATACACTTTTCCTACCGATACACGAGTTAAATTAAGAAGCACATCCAGTAATGGCCTGCTTCCTCTACCGACCGCAGAACAAATTGTTATTTCAAATTCCGATGGTGACGTATTTGCAATATTAGCCAGTACTAATAATCTAGTAGGAATTTATGTATATTACCAGAGCGTGAGAAGACGAGTGACAAAAAACATGGAAAGTGGCAGCATTAAATTATTGACCTCCGAAGAGATTGAGGATATTCCTGTAGGTGTTTCTCGCCCTATTCCGAAAAATTTTCGAATAATCATAAAAAGCGATCCAAATTCGTGTCAAAAGCTTTCGCACAACGTTTGTGTATAAAAAGTACTAAAAAGTTTACTTATTGTAATTTTCAAGGATTTAATCTTTCGTCTATTCTCTAGAGAGTATTTTTCAGAAGAAAATAAGAAATTATTTGTATTACCATACGAAAAAATTTAGCACAAAAATAATCATACGCTTACTGATGAATGGTAATTTACCTATTTCAATTTTACCACAGGGAGACCGCAATTTAGTAGATAGAAATTGATTCCACAGATTTTGCCTGCATCATTTTGCAAGGACGGAAGAAAGATTTTTATTAACAACTAGCACTATTACGAGCACTCTACAGGACACAATGTGGTTAAACAATTATTTATGAAAAAATTGTTCTACAGATTACAATCAATTAATCCTTAATGATTATTTCTGAAAACATTTTGATCAATTTGTGAAACGAAGAAATTGTCTGTCTTCGGAAATTACTTAATAAATTATCAAATAAAAAACGGTGGCCAATTTAAAATAAAATTAGCTCATTTTCACAGCTTTTATCATAATACTTTTGGAGTTTGTAAAAACAGAATGATGGCTTAACAAACTACTTGATAATTTTGACAATCAAAAATATGGGGGGGAGGGTGTTGGCAAATTCAAATGTTTTTTTTTTGTTTTGGACTGAAATGTGAAATTGTTAATGAAAGCGTTTTTTGTGGCCAAGTGTTTTTTGAAGTCGATATTCGAGTTATGTAAGAGGGTCTATTCTACGTAAAAGGCTAAAGAAATTTGAAAATTAAATAGAAAATTCGATAAAAATTGTTCCTCCTGCATGTTCTGCATCAAAGTGATATCTTTGGGTTTTTACGAACCCAGTGCTAAGTTTCATAAGTTACCATATCACAGCAATAAAAAAAACTAAACATGGCGATTTTCGGAAATAATAAAAAAGCTTGTTCTGTAATTAAAACACATTAATATTCTTAAGGACTTTCATATCATTGATATGAACATGATATAAAATCAGGAAAGACATCATTTCATTTTAAAAGAATATTTCAAAACCAAAAAGACGAATTTTCATCCAGAAAAGATTTAAGTTCGAAATTTCAACATTCAAATATTAGTTTTAAATAAAAAGTAAGTTTTCAAGAAGATTTTTGATTTTTTAACTCCAAAAGATGAATTTAAAAAAATACTTGAACTTTTATTCAACCCATTTCATTTTTATTAAGGAGAGATGCTTCTTTTACTAAAAAAGATAATATTTCAAGTTAAAAATAAAATTTTTTAAAAATATAGTTGCATTTTCTATTTAATTTAATTATTGATTTAGAATATAAAATATAATAAGTGTTAGGAAGATGATTATAGAATAATAAATTTTTGTTTTTAAAGCAAATTTAAAATACAAGCCTGCTGAAGGTTGATGACCTTATCAGCGTAAAACACGGACCAATTACGACTCCCTCGGATCAAATTCTCGCAAAATAAACTTCTAGCGTAAAGGTGGTAGTTGGGCGTAGAATTTAAAGAATGATTAATACAAACAATAAAATATCCTGGGGAATGATCCGACAGAAGTAAAATATGCCTTCCAGGACACTTCAAATTCAACAATAAGTATTTGCTATTTAACTATTCAAATAACAGAAAATACATACGGCAATTACAGTCGAGATGGAAATACACTTTTTAAATTTGTAAATTACATTTTTTCTATAAAAAAGATCTACTCTCGTCGCTCCGCTGGGAATAATACAACAGAACTTACGATTGCCGGTCGGGTGTTTTCCCATTACGCTATTAGTGACATGAAAATATAAATTTTTTCAGAAATACACGCTATGTCAAGCCAGGTCTTACATTTTATTATACGAGTGATTGAAAATAATCTGCATTATCACAAGAAATAGTTACGATCAATCAGTGTAGATATCTTTTTAATCACCGTCAAAATAGAGATCAAATGATCGATTAAGTTAATTATTTAAATAAAATGAAACACTCATCATCATTACAGTCAACATGGAAAATAAATTTCTTAAATTTGTGAATTAAGTACTTTATTGATCAAAGATCTACTCTGGTCGCTCCACTGGGGATCAAACCACAGAACTTCTAATTTCCGGTTAGGTTCTATCCCATTAAACTAATAGAGAGGTGGAAAGACAAATCTTTTTCAGAAATACGTGCTATCTCAAAGCCTGGTGTTAAATTTTCTGAAAAGAGAAATTTCAAGGACCCTGTATTTTCATCAGAGATAGTTGCCATCAATAAGTCTAGATATCTATTTTTACAATGGTGAAAATATAAATCAACCTGTAGATCAAGCAAAATATTCTAATTAGAGACAATACTTATCGTCATTACATTCAACATGGAAAATAAATTTCTTAAATTTGTGAATTGAGTATTTTATTGATCAAAGATCTACTCTGGTCGCTCCACTGGGGATCAAACCACAGAACTTCTAATTTCCGGTTAGGTTCTA
>JAWWLR010000166.1:28578962-28590523 GCA_035041075.1 Acraspis erinacei | reverse complement strand
TTCTCACGATATTAAAGTACATAAAGATTAAATTTTGATATTGTTTAACTAAGAAAATTAATTTATTATGGGCATTGAAGTTATTTGATTCAATATGGGATATGTTTTGTATAATAAAAGTTTATTTATATTTATAATATTCCCTATTTCAATTTCAAAATGTTAAAAATGACTTCGATGTTTTGAAATAATGATTTGAATTCCATCTTCAAAATTATATGTCAATATGTTTTATGTTTTTATGGAATTATTTTAAAAGTTTATTAATACTTCAATTTTTCAGCAAAATAAAGGGTAAGCATTATTTTGATGTTTCAATGAAAATAATTTATTACTGCTTTTTATATTATGTACTGGTTAACTAAATCTTGACTGATTGAGTTTCTTTTAAAACTGAATATAAATTGTTTTCAATTAATTCACATAAATTGATTATTTGCATTAAGGTTATGTAATGAAATATTGGCTATTATTTCTATAATAAAAGTTGTTTTTTGTTTGAAATATATCCAATTAAAATCATCTTTTCTAATGTTTGCGATGTTGGAAAATGTGTATCTGAATTCAATTTTCAAAATTATATGTATATAAATTTTAATGAAAATAATTATTAAATGATTTTTATGTTCTTTACTCATTAATTAACTATTAATAGATTCTGCTAAAGTTAAAAAATATTAAAAGTGAAAATTATTTAAGCGTTTTAATGAAAATAATTTTTTAAAGCTTTAAATTATTTTAATTTTCAATTAAAATAATGTTTTATTGTTTTTTTGTTTTGAAATTATTAAATATTTGTTAAGTAATTCAGAAATTAAAATTAAAATTGAGAAAAGTATATAAAATTAAAAATAATATGATTTTTTCTATGAAAATAGTTGCTTGAGGCTTGTTATGTTGTGAACTGTTTAATTAACTTTTAGTTGATTATTTTGACCACAATATTGAATTACGTCAAGATTAAATTTAAGGCGTTTATATTAAGTAACATACATTAATTATTCAGTTTATGTAATTGAATATTAGCTATTACTTTTACAATAAAATTTAATTTTTTATTTAGAATACATCTATTACAATATAATTTTCCTGATGCTCATGAAGTGAAATCAGTATTTAAATTCAATTTTAAAAATTATAAGTAAATATATACCAATTTTGTTGAAATTAATTCTAAAGGTTATTAATAAATTAAATATATAGAAATGTATTTTCAAAGAAAATATTATGTGAAAATTATTAGAATGTTTCAATGAAAATGATTGTTTAATGCTCTTAATGTTCTGAAATTATTAACGAATTATTCATTGATTCTATAAGAACTTATGATTTCAGGAATTAGTTTAAAATGTTATTAATAAATCGAATTTTCAGAAATTAAAGTTAAAATTGAAAAAAAAGATACGAAGCAAAAATTATTTGAATGCTTGAATGAAAATTATATAGTTAAAGGCTTCTGATATTGTGAAATAATTAATTAATTATTAAATAACTAATTTATAATTTGGATAATAAATGTTTATTTATATTCAACCACTCCTATTTAATTCAATTTTTTTTAACTATTCTGATGTTGTAAAATTAATATCTGCATTAAATTTTTGAATTTATACGTAAATGTGTTTTCATTTTTCCCGAAATTAGTATAAAGGGTTATTAACAAATCAGATTTTTCAGAAATGAAAGTGAAAATAAAAAAAAATGTAGAACACAAATAATTTCAACGTCTAAATGAAAATTATAGTTTAATGCTTTTTACGTAATGAACAGATTAATTAAATATGAGTTGACGTTTTTCACAATGTTAAATTTTATAAAGATTTAATTGTAATTCCCTTTAATTAATTAACATAAGTGTATTATTTACTTCAAGTTTATGTAATTGAATATTGGTCATAATTTGTATAATAAAATTTTTTGATGGTTTAAAATACCTCCTTTCCATTTACATTATTTTTGTAAAGTTTTGCGATTTGCAGTGAGCACTGAAAATAATTCTTTAATTACTTATCAGCTGATTAATTTTTTTTTACAATATTAAGTAACGTAAAGATTGAATGTTAATTTTTCTCTATTTAGCGATAAAATTTAATTATTTATTTTAAGGTGATGTGATTGAATATTTGATATAACTTTTGATCATAAAATGTTATTTATTTTTAAGCTGTCTCTATGACAATTATAGTATGTTTTGAAACGCTTATGATTTTGTGGGATGAATGTCTGAATTCAATTTTCAAAATTATATGTACATGTGTTTTTTTTAATTAGTGTAAAAGGTTATTAATATTTAAAATGCTCAGAAATAAAAAACAAATAAATAATTATTCGAAATTTCGTTTAATGATAAAAATAAACACAACAGTTAGCGCGCACGTGCGTGCGCACATGATAGTCTAATACAAATAAAATATAATTAAAAATTGTCCTTATATGAAATAATGAGACGAAATAAAAGGAAAGCAGGAATCTAATTATATATCTCCCTTGTTACTCTTTCCATTCCTTTGAAATACTTTTCCGCTTTAAAAATGAGTTAATGAATTTTGACCTGGAATAAGAGTACGATGGTGACCATTAAAGTAATAATTATAAGAAGCGCGGGTGAGTTTCGGCCAATAGAAGGCGACTTCAATCGCGGAAAAGTCCTTGGTGGTACTTTGCATTTTGTTGGGTACGCGAACAACGGAAGCGGTTAAGAGCGTCACGGGGGTGAAAAGTCGTAAAGGTCCTTTACATCGCTACTGGTAAACCGACAAAGTTACCAGGGCGCGTACGCGCGTCCGTTCACTTTTATTGACAGGGCAGAAAAGGCGCACGCCTTTATTAGAAATTCACAATGTCGCTCTGAACTTTTTCAATACCCTTCTCTATGGCTTTGCTTAACGTCCTTTCGGTCTCCCATAGTCTGACACCATAATTTCAAATCTTTTTTATTTCCACAAGAAACAAAGTATAATTAGTGTTCCCATCCCCAGTTTTATCGCACCTTCTTCATTTTTTTTTTTAAATTTATAGTTCTGAAGTCCTAATTAAAAATCGTGTTTGTTTTAGTATATTTTATAAAAAAAGAGGGAATATTCGTGAGCAAAATTGCTATTCAGAATATTATTATTTAAATACTTTAAAAAATTCTACAGCCGTGTGTCTTGACATTAGGATTACAAATTTTAAGGCATCCAGAGGGTGAACTCTGGACCGGGAAATGACCGTCAACTTGTTTTTTCACCGGGAATTTTGCATATTTTTACAAAAAATATCCTCAAAACTTCAATATTAACCGTTTTTTTAATAATTAATTTAATTGTGATATGTTTTAATTATGATATTCAGTTTAGAATGCGTAATTGGAAAATCTTTCTGTTTAAAATTGTTCATTTTAGATTTTTAATTTTTAAGTGTACTTTTCAATTTATAGAATTTCAAAATGCTGTATTGAAGACTTAAACAATTAAAAATTAGAAGCGTTTAAAATCGAAAATTTTTGATAAAAAAAATTTTAATTTTCCAACTGAATATAAATTAATTAATGATTTATAAAATTAAATAGTACTTTAAGCTTTTAAAATAAAATAATAATATTGATTGTATAAGACGATTCAGAATCAGTTGACAATTTTAGAATGTCCAGATCGTAACGTTGCAAATTAAACTGTTTAAATTGGGAAGTCTTATTAGTTAAAAAATGTAAACGCCCTATTGAAAATTTATAAACTATTTTTAATTTTAAAATAACTTTATTATAATATATTTATAATTAAAGGCTATTATTAAATTTAATTTCAATCCGAAATATTTCACTTTTAAAACAATGAAATTTGAAATTTTGCAGTTAAAAAAAAGAACAGTTACTTATTATTTAGAAATATCTGGATGTTCATTTAAAATCAGTAATTATAAATTAAGTATTCAAAACTAAACAAAAAAAACTAATCTTTGAACGTTACAATTTCAATTGTTCTATTTAACCAAATTTAATTTTTAAACCAAATTGATATATTTTGATGTATAAATAACAATTGAATACCCATTATTCTTAGAAAAAAATTAAGTAAGTTGAAGAGCTATTTAGAAGATTTGAAAAAAATTTAATTAATTAAAAATTTGAAATGATTTTTATTTTGATAAACTAAGTTTAAGAGAATATTTAAAAAGATTTATAGGGATTTACAAAATTTTCAAAAATGTATGTGGAAGATTTTAAGAAAATTTCATTCATTTTGCAGAATTAAACAAAAAATTAATTTGAAATAATGTAAAAAGGCATCTAAATGTTTCAAGATTTTTAATTAAAATTTCTGAAAATTTTCAGGATTGTTAAACTATTTAAAATTTTAATAATTCCAGAATAATTAAAAACCAGAATAATCATAATTCTGAATTAGAACCGGGAATTTTCAAATTTTAACAAATTTCTAGATAGCACTGGAAATTTTCGAAAAGGAACGAAACTCTGAATTGGAACAAGAAATTTTTCCCAAGAATTCTGAGTGGAAGCAGGCAATTTTCAAATTTTAACCAATTTTGAGTTGTAAATATTATTTATCCAAAAGAATTATAATTTGTCTTGGAACAGGGAATATTAAAATTAAAATAAATTCCGTGCTGGAACAGAAAATGTTCGAAAAGTCTTAAAATTCGGGATTTGAACAATGAGTTTTCAATTTTAAACCAATTTTGAGTTGTAATTGGAATTTATCCAGGAGAATAACAATTCTGAATGGAAAATTTAATTTGTTAAACAGAATTATAATTATGAGTGGAAACGCGGTATTTTCCAACCATTTTTAAATTATGAATTAGAAAGGGATTTTATGAAAAATTCTAATTTTTATTTCAAAAAGAGAATTATCGTAAAGAATTAAAATTCTCCATTTGAACAGGGATTTGTTCAAAACAGTTTTATCTCTGAGTTGAAATAAAGAATTTTTTTTAAATAATTAAACTCCTAGATTTCAACAGAGAATTTCTAATTTTTCACCAATTCTGAGCTGGAATTAACATTTATCCAGAAGAATAACAATTCTCAATGGAAAATTTCTAACAAAAATTTAAATTATGAATTGGAACAGGGAATTTTACCAAAAATTCTTTCCGGTTTCAAGGAACCTTAGAATATTTTTATGAAATTTCAAAGAATTTATTTCAAAGAATTGTGAGATTTTCAAATATTTCAAGGTGTTTTCAAAGATTTTCAAAAGTTTGAAAGATTTTAAAGGATCTTAAATGTTTTAAGATATTTTAAAAGATCCCAAGGAATTTCAATAGAATTCAAATTATTTTAAATAATTTTAAAGAATTTACAGAGTATCTTAAGAGATTTCATGGAATTTTCAAGTTCTTTACAAAATTTTAATGATTTCAAGGATTAAACAAATTTCATGCGTTTTTAAAGAATTTTGGAAAATTCGGAAGATTTTTGGAAAATTTGGAAGAATTTTACAGAAGATGATTTTAGATGGATAACGGTCTTAGGAAATTTTTAAACATCTTATAAGACTTTGATGAGATTTTAACGGATCTCAGCAGATTTTTGAGGTATCAATTTTTAAGTGATCTCCAGGTGAAATTCAATTTTAATGTACATGTCACATGAGTGACATAAATTCAAAGCTGATTCATTTGTAAAGTAAATTCATTTGAAATTGAAAATGCAAATTAATTTCATGAAATCTGTTTTAGTTGAAAATTTGTCTTTTCCGTTTAAAAAATCATTACTTCTGGTAGGAATGAAGGATTTTTGATAAAATTGCAACTGTTTCGTTGAAAATTAATCTGCTTTCATTGAGAATTCAACTGGTTTCTTCTAAAATTAGCTTTTTTTATTAAATTCAACTGTTTTATATTAAAACTTTACGTTTTTTTATTGCAATATCTACTATTACATTATTCGTTGATAATTTATCTTTTCGGTTAAAAATTCAGTTACGTGGTTAAAGGTTGAACCACATTGTTTAGAAATCATATTTTTAGATTATTCCCCATTTTAACTGAAAATTTAATTACTCCAGTAGAAAATTGATTATTTTTCTTAAAAGATTATCTTGTTGGTTGAAAGTTGTACTATTTTGTTGAAAATTAATTTTTCCAATTGAAAAAAATGGGTTTATAAAAATTGAAAATTTAATTACTTGGGTAACAGTTGAGCTAGTTTGTTACTAAATCATTTTTTGGATCAATTTTCATCTCATCGATTGCTAATTTAACTTGTTTTTATTAGTTTTATTTTTTGGCTTGGAATTAATTTTTGTTACTGAAATTGTAAGTTTTCTATTTTTTGGGTTGAAAACTGATCTATTTCAAACTGATCTCATCTGTTGCAAACCTAAGTATTTTTTTCTTTAATTAGTTTTGTTTCTTGACTTGAAATTAATTTTTTTACTAAAATTTTAAGCTTTCCATTTTTAGTTGAAAACTGATCTACTTTCGTTAAAGAATAATTTTTTCATTTGTTAAATATTCTTCTATCTGGATAGAAAATTAGTACTTTTGGATTAAAAATTCATCTTTTCTTGTTGAAAATTTAACGGTCTTATAAAAAATTTAATTATTCGAATAAAAATTCAACTGTTTTTGGTAGAAGTTAAATCTTTTTCCTTTAAAACTTCTAACATTTGGTGGAAAATTTATCTTTGTGGGTTGTAAATTCAACTATTGTGTTAAAAAGTCACGTTTTTACGTTCGAAAATTTAACTGTTTTGTTGAAAAATCGTCCTTCTGCATTGAAAATTCATCTTTAATGGTAGAAAAATAATCTTTTTTGAATACAATAAATAAATACAATTGAAATTTTGAATTAAAGATAGTTTTACTTTGTTTATAAAAGATTTCATAAAAAATGTTTGAAACTTAAAAGTCTGATCTTTGAATATTAATCATAAGGGAAAATTAAAAAGTGGTCCAGGAAAAATCAAGGAAAAGTCAGTGAATTTTGAAAATTAAGTGTCAACTCTGAACATTTCACGTGAGCTTACTTCAGGTTGAATTGGTTAATTATAAATTTTCTTGAGCGGTATATTTTCGTATCTGATGTTTCGCCCTTTTCTGAAATCTGAACTGTTTTTACTTGCTTAAAATGGCTTAAAAGCTAATGTCTCCCTTGAGGGACAGCAAATCAAACTGTAAATAAGTTTCGATTGCTTTTCGCTCAGCCGAGGAGAAAAAAGGTGGGAGCGTGAAAAATTGGTATTTAAGGTGGAAGAGGAGAGGCTCAGGCAAACGAAGAAGAGCGTGTTGTGCTTGCCCCTTGGCAGTAAATCCAGAAACGGTAACGGCCCTCTGGGAGATAATGCGCAATCATTTCGAAATGGAAATTAAAATCAGATGATGAATCCTAACGATGCCGTTTATTATTTTAATTTTCCGCGAAGGCTGCCGCCTCCGCCCCCTCGTTTGGTCGGTGCCGCTGGTTACTCGAGTTTGAGACACTAAATTACGTTCCTATTAGCCGTATAATTACAAGATGGCCCCAGTAATTTCCGTTTATGCCGACTTCGTCTCGCCGAACGGGCTTGTCCGTGCAAATATTATGTTTTTTTTCTTCACCTCGAAAAGCTACGTTAAAAGAAAATCGCGATATTTCCCATCGCCGCCCCCTTTGCTCGAGAATAAAGAGACATATAGGGTGGATTCCACATCGGGTTCACACAAACCAGACCTTTCCAGCCGTCCAAACAAGAAAAGTGGTAACTACGTGGTCTGCCCTCAAGTGTCCTACCTTGTGATGCACCAGGAGTAGTGTCAATTCTGGTAAATGGCAATGATATCGGCTTTGGAAGCCACAACCTTCTTCCAGCAATCCTCCCACTTTTGGAAGCACTCTTTAAAGTGACCTTTCGGAATAGCTAACAGCTGCTTTGTAGCATTCTGTTTTATTCTCTCTGAGTCTTGAAAACGTTTTCCTTTTAGAGGATATTTCAATTTGCGAAAGAGCCAGAAATCACAGGGAGCCAGGTGTGGGTGTTTCCGAAGTTGTGTAAGTCCGTGTTTCACCAGAAATTTCTGAATAAGCTGCTATGAATGGGTAATCGCGTTATCGAAGTGAAGGGGGACATCCTTCAGCCATGTACGTAATTTTTGGAAATTCGGAAATGAAACAAATAATTCGCATTAATCGTGAAGAAATTTAATATAAATTAACTTTAGGTGCCAAAGAAGCCTGGTGAGTAAAAAACAAACCTATCCAAGAACAATTTTTAAAAAAAGTCAGGGAATTTTGTTCGCCAGCGAAAAGTTAGGGATATGGAAAAAAATCTTGGAAAAGTCAGGGAATTTCTTAAACTTTAAATAACTAACTTTTATATTTATAATTTGTATTTATATTTCTTCTTTTGCAGTTGCTTCTTCCTGAATATTATATTTATAGTTATGAATTTTATTCTTTGCTTGAAAATGTAATAATTTTGTTAAAAAGTCATCCTTTTTGGTTGTAAATTCAACTATTTCGTAGAAAATGTACTTTGTGAAGTAAATTCATATTTTTGTTGTTGAAAAGTTAACTGTAATCTTTTTGTTTTATGAAAATAAAACTATTTTTTTGAAAATTTAACTTTTTAGTTAAAAAAATTATCTATTTCAGTAGAAATTTCAACTTTCTTCGATGAAGATGGAACTGTTTCGTTGAAAATTCAACAATTTTTTCTAAAATCAACCTTTTTGATTGGGAATTCAACTATTTTGTTGAAAATGCAGCTATTGCGTAGAAAATGCTTTTTTTAAATTAATATTTTTGTTTGGAAAAGTCAACTGTTTTTTTGTAGATGAAAATCCATCAATTTTTTTTAAATTGGTCTTTTTTTACAAAATTTCTTCTGCTTTAATAGAAATTTAATCTTTATTGGATAAAAATGCAACTGTATGGTCGAAAATTCAACAGTTTTTTTTAAAGCATCCTTTTTCATTAAAAATTAAACTAATTCGTGGAAAACTTACTTTTTGTTTAAAAATCATATTTTAGGTATTAAAAAGTCAAATGAAATATTTTTTGATTCATAATTTAACTATTCTTTTGTTCAAAATTTGCCTTTTTGATTTAAAACATTCATCTATTTTATTACAAATTGAATGTTTTTTAAATAAAAATGCAATTTTTTGCTAAAAAGTTTTACTATTTTTTAAAAAGTCATCCTTTTTTATTGAAAATTCAAGAATTTTCTTAAAAAATCGTCCGTTTTCGTTGAAAATTGAACTGTTTTGTTGAAAATTTAACATTTCGTGGAAAACTTACTTCTTGTTTCACACTCATATTTTGGAGTTGAAAAATTTGAACTAAAATTTGTTTTGAATACAAATTCAAATATTTAAGTTTTAAATTGGTCTTTTTGATGTAATAATTAATATGTTTTAGTAGGAAGTTTATCTTTCTTCGATAAAAATGAATTTGTTTGGTTGAAAATAATCTTCTTTGTTCGAGGATTTAACTTATTTGTTTGAAAATTTTGCTTGAACCAACTAATTAAGAAATAATTTTTTTAAGATACCTATTTTTATTTTCAAAAAATTCATCTCTTTTGTTTAAAATTCTTTTTATGGCACGGAGGTTCAACAATTTCGGTGATTTTTTCCCTTTCATGACTGAAAAATCTTTATTAGATGAAAATTATTTGCTGAAAATTCATCTTCTTTCTTAAAAATCTTCTTTTTTAAGTAAAAGAATCAAATTTAAAAGTTTTTAATTTGTATCTGAAATATAGCTTTGTTCTGTTTATAATAGATTCTATGTTAAATATATTACAAGATTAAAAATTCATTTATTTCAGTACAAATTTAATCTTGTATTTGAATGTTGTTATATGAATGTTAATGGACAAGGAAAATGAAAATTTGGTCAAAGAAAAATCAGATAATTTTTCAAATGAAATTTTCGCTCTGCACAGCATGCATTATCTTAAATACAAAAAATTTCTATTACTTTCAAGTCACATATCTTATTTTTTCTTGAAGCCTTAAATTACGAATAGTAAGGGGGCAGGGGAGAAATATTCATGTTGCACAACGAATGTGAGGTTCTACATTTTGTTAAGAAAATTGAAATTTGCGGCCGGTATTTCGACACTTTTTCAATAAATTATTTTTTTTTTTGTTGATGACCCTGTTGCAACAGTTGTGTGCCCTTAGACAGTCCAAAAATTCTACTTTCGATTTTTGGTGATTGATCCCTAAAATTTGATTTTTTCCGGAAAAAAGAAATTTATTATTTTTTCAGATCGGCTAACATTAACCCGTCTTATGGAATATTCTAAGAATAATTTTCAAGTAATAACTTTTAATTTTGTCACCCTTAATCCCCTGGGGTTGAAAAGTAGATAGACTGGAAATTTGCTAACGACAGAAGCCATATTTAAATGGACCAATAATAGTGAATCATAGGATTTAAGAGGTCGATAAATTTGCCATTAAAGTTTCTAGCCAGAATCTTTGCTGGCAGTTTTTAAGGTACGAGTTCGTGCTGACATTTATATTTAGAGTGACGTAAACTCAAAGTCGTTCTCACCATTGTAGCAGCTCTCGGGTGGCTTATAATGATGTAACTATAACTTTTTACGCCCCTCGTAAGACGTTACAACAGACGCGATCGTATTCGCTGGCATCGAGATCCAAATGTACATTTCGATTCTTATTATATTGCAATGTTTCTTTTTTATATTTCCTGCTAAATGCGAGTTACTATGCCTGGCTGAATCTACTTTGGAGAATAAAGGAAAACCTGGAATTGTCAGGGAATTTTGTTATTCAAGAAAAGTCAGGGAGAAGTTAGCGAGTTTTTCTAAGCTTGCTTAAATTTGTTTAAAAAATTTGATATTAACTAAAATAATTAAAATTTAAGAAATTTAAATGAGACGAAAATCAAATTTAAAATCCCTTTTTAGCGTCCAATAATCAAGTTACTGTGAAGAATTCCTGAAAATAAAATGAAGAACAATAATGACCAAATTTGGAAAACCACCATAAAATCTTCCCAATGCAATCTGAAAAAACTTTCACTTTCCTCTTCTAAAATAAGAAAAGAAAAAAAATAATTTTCCATTTAGACAAAAATAAAAAAGAGGAAAGAAAAATGAGAAGGCAACCATCCAAATCCCCTTCCTTCTCTTTTTTATTTATTTCGTCCTTTTTGTTTTTACTATTATCCAATCACCATAAAAACATTCATAAAGAATAATCACCAACGTTTCGGCACTCATACAGTACCCTTATCAAGGCAAAAAAAATAATTTAAAACAAAATAAAATAAAGCAAAATAAAATGAGGAGGTCATTTCTGTGTCAGGTTTGTTTATACCTAGTTTGCCTTTTAAACTTCCACTTGGTTCTTAGCTTTCAGGGAGAGAGCATCGTGGCATCTTTCCTCTTTTTTGTTTTTGTGTAAATGGAAAATTAATTTTTTTCTTTTCTTTTTTTAGAAGAGAAAAGTGAAGGGTTTTTTCAGATTGCAATGGGAATATTTTATGGTGGTTGTCCAAATTTGGTCATTATTGTTCTTGATTTTATTTTCAGGAATTCTTCACAGTAAATTAAATAATGATAAATAATGATAAATTACGAAAAGCGCTTACTTCCGAT
>JAWWLR010000166.1:28558177-28568743 GCA_035041075.1 Acraspis erinacei | reverse complement strand
ATTATTTTTCCTTTATTTCTGTTTCAGGTTAGTGAAAATTGAATTGCCAAGCTGGATATTTGAGATATTTCTCACACGATTGTGGAAGAGTTTATCAAGGAGGCAATCGTGGCGCGTGGGATGTTTAATCGACGACCAGGAAGGCTATTACTCACCGTCTCAAGCAGACAAAGTCTGGTGTTAGGGATTTGGAAGATCGAGTGAGAAGGAAAGAGTCCTTATAAACTCACGCCCCATTTCGCAGAAGGTTCATCTTTAATTTCTTCGCGTTTTTTGCCCGCTACTCGACACTCCTTTAAATTCAACCCTCACACCCTCCCAAGTCACCTTCCCTGTGACCAACCCCTCGGCACTGTTCGCTCATTTCTCCGGTTGTCTTACGGCGATTAACCAGGCTCCTACGTCCCTCATCCTCGGCGTGTTTCCACCCTCCTCCTCCTCCTCCTCCTCTCTTTCACCCGCTTTTTTCTCTTTTTTCTCATTTTCTTTCTTGCTCGGTGGCACCTTCCAGGGTGTCCCTCCTCGAGTTCCTTCCTCCACCCGTAGTCACATTCTTAATATCGTCTTTTTAAGATTTTTTTAAGCGCCATTAGGGAAACTATATTGCCACTCTCCAAGGAGAGCACCTATAGGGAGGGATCCTCTCGACGTGGGGATGATTGCAGGCTTTGAACATACGCTCTCTCACGACTCCGACTCAAATTGCGCAAATAAATTTCCTTTATTTTTACAACCCGTCGTGTCTTCCGGGACTACTGCATCGAGTAACGGTTGCTAGCTCCTCGCTGCTTTTACTTTTAACGATCACGATTAAGGAGTTCGTTAAGCCACTGTAATAATAATTACTCTTTCGTTACTCACAAGACCGTCAGGGATGAATTTTATATTTTCTGTGTCCGGAAGTTTTTATTCTTCACGGCTGTGTCAAGCAATTGATGTTTTATTTTAGAGGCATCTGCTGCAGAGGTTAATTGTTTCTGTACTTTGAGGAGAACTTATCCTTTCCATGCAAAGTCAGGAAAGAAATGAGGAATATTTCATAATTAATTATTAACTTTGGTTATCACTTTTGGCTCCTATTTTTCTGTTTGATGTCTATAACTGGTCGAAAAATAAGTTTTGATCGTGAAAGGCCGGGATTTTTTTTACCGCGAAAATGGCCAAGAATTTGATTTATTAACCGGGATTTTTCATTCAATTGTACTTCAATTAATATTGAAAGTGTTTTGATATTGGATTACTCTGATGTTAGTTTGTTCAATCACGAAACGAACAATGAAAAAGACTTTATTGTCGGTAATACAGATAAAGTAAGCGATTCTCTTTCTAATTTGTTTGTATCTTCTGAAATCTTTAAAGTGTTCTAAATATTGAAATCATGTGTCCAAAATCTGGATTCCACAAGAATTATAATCATTTATTTTATTCAAAAACAAAGTATAACTAAGTACAATTCTGACCTGGAATTGTGAATATTTGAGCTAAATGATAATTATGAGGTGTAAGAAGAAATTTTCCCAAGTAATTGTATGCATTTATGAATTAGATCAAAGAATATACGAAACAAATTATTATTCAGATCTGGAAACAGAATTTTCTAAACAAAATGATCATTCCGACCTAGGCGAATTTTTCAAAAGAATTAGGATTCTGATTTGGATCAGGAAATTTTGGAGGCAAATAATAATTTTGGGTTTGAACGGAAAATTTGACGGAGAAATTATACGTAATTCTAAAGTTGATAACAAAATATGTTCAAACAAAATTATAATTCTGATCTGGAAGAAGTCTTTTTTAAAGAATTCTAATTCTGACTTGGAAGAGGAAATTTTCGAACAGTGTAATGAATTCTGATTAAGAACAGTGAATTTTTTGAGTTTTCTAAAAGCATTATTATAGTTCTTTCTTTCAGCAAAGAATTTTTTTAAAGTAATATCATTCTCACTTGGTAGATGAAATTTTCGCAAATTATTAGAAATTCTGACTAGTAACAGTGAAGTTGACAAAAGAATGCAAATTTTGACTTGAAACGGGAAATTTGCGAAAATTATAATGATTCTGACTGAATTTCCTAGAAGGATTATGATTCTGATATTGCATTTTGTAGAAAAATTATAATTTTTATTTAGAACAGGGAATTTTTGAAGAGGTTGATAATTTTCATTATGAGAATTTTAATTACTGTTCGTATTTGGAACGGAATTTTCGACAAAAAAAGTAATTTTTATTTGGAATAGGAAATTTTGCTATGTAATTATATTTAATGGTGAATTGGTTGAGAGCATTTTCGAAAAATAAATATAATTCAGATCTTGAACAAGCAGTTTTAAAAAAGAATTACAATTCTGCCCTGGAAGAAAATTTTTTAGCAGTGTTATAAATTCTGACTAGTAACAGTGAACTTTTCAAAATAATAAAAAATTGTACTTAGAAGGGAGAATTTTCGAAAAGAATTATGATTTTGACCTTGAATGTTTTGAAAATAATTATTATAGATCTTTCTTTCAGAAGGGAATTATTGAAAGTAATGACATAGTTTCGTATTACACGAGTATCAGGATTAAAAAAAAACGATAATAAGTTATAACTCTGAGTTGGCATAGTGAATTTTCGAGAAAAATAATAATTTTGAGTTTAGACAGGAAATGTTCCGAACCAATTACATATGTCATTCTGAATTGGATCAGAAAATTTAGAAAGTAAAACTTTAGATCCGGAACAAGAAATTTTTAAAAAGAATTGCAATTTTGACCTGTATCGGGGAATTTGCAACAAGAATTATGATTCTACTTTGGAACAGGTAATTTTCGAGAAAAATAATTATTTTGAGTCTACGAAGCAAGGTATTGTCCAAAAGAATGATAATTTCGAGTTAAGGCATGGAGCTTCCAAACAAAAGTATAATACATAATTATAATAATCTGGGATTGTGCAAAAATTGACTGGGAAAAAACCAGAAAATGACTGAGATAAAATAATTCATCTGGTGAACTAATAATATCTTAAGTTTGTTTCATCTATTATTAAAGCGCTTGCTTTAAATTTTTGAAAAGAATGATAATTTTGATTTTGTTTTTGAATTTTTCGGAGTCAGTTATATGTAATTCTGAATTGGATCAAAGAATTTTTGAAAAAAAATTTTTATTCAGATGTAAAGCAATAAATTTCCCACAAAAACGATAATTCTGGCTTGTGAGAGGAATGAGATTGGGTAGGAGGAACGGGGAAGGGAATAGGGTGGGGAGGGACGTGTGGGGATTGGCGGAGTAGTGCGTTTGGGAAAGAAAGTAGGAGAAACGCGGAGGGTCAGGGGAGCAGTGGGAATGATATGATCGAATGGGCGCTTTCCATTTGATCGCGGCCTACCTGCTGGTCTTACCCTCTCCACTCAATTTCTCCTCACTTCCTTGACAGAGCGAGCCCTGCCAGCGGGGGGTGGGGGTGGACTTTGCCCTAATGAGGCATAAAATGCTAAACATAGAAATGTTATAGTTTTTTAATCAGTAAATTAAAAATATGATATTCGGAATCTATGTTTTTTGCGATTCCTACTATATGTAACTTGCAATCAAAATATTAAAATTAGAATAAGTTATGGCAGATTTTAGTTTATTTTGACCCTGGCTAGCTAGCATTATCGAATGTTCCGTAGAATAGTTAAAAATACATCAGTTTATTTTGTTGAAGATTTGGTAGAAAATATGTTCAACCAAAAAGGGAATAGTGGAACTTTCAGATTAATAAACTAGTTTTCAACATAATAATTAATTTTTAAAACAAAGTAAATGGAATAGTGGAATAGTGGAATTTTCAGGTTAAAAAATTAGTTTTCAACAAAATAATTCATTTTTAAAGGAAAGTAAATGGAATACTGGAATTTTCAGATTAAAAATCATGTTTAAACCAAAGGAAATGGAATAGTGGAATTTTCAGATTAAAAATTTAGTTTTCAATAAAATAATTAATTTTGGTTGAAAACTTTTTAATTTACTTTTTAATTTAAATTTAATTTTTTAAATTTACATAATTTATTTAATGAATTATTTTGTTGAAAACTAATTTTTTAATCTGAAAATTCCACTATTCAATTTATTTTGGTTCAAAAATGAATTATTTTGTTTAAAACTGATTGTTTAATCTAAACATTTCACTATTCCGTTTACTCCGGTTTAAAAAAGAATTATTTGGTTGAAAACTACTTTATTAATCTGAAAATTTCACTATTCCATTTTTTGTTGAAAATATATCCTTTCAAGTGCAATATTCTTCCAGGCCATTGGTTAAAAATTCATATATTCTGTTGAATTGTCAAGAGACGAATTTTTTACCAATTCAACTGATGCATTTTCAACTATTCTACGGAATATTCCATAATGCTAGCTAGCCAGGATCAAAACATAAACTAAAATCTGCCATAATTTATTCTTATTTTAATATTTTGATTGCAAGTTAAATATCGTTGGAATCGCAAAAAAACATAGATTCCGAATACAATATTTTTAATTTGCTGATTGCAAAAGTAGAAAATTTCAATGTTTAGCATTTTATGCCTCATTATGACAAAGGGGCCCAACGCTGGCAAGACTCAACACAGCGCTCTCGATCAGTCAGGGTCGTGAGGAGAAGTCGAGTGGAGAGGGTAAGACGAACAGGTAGGCCGCGATCAAATGGATACTGTCCGATCAGATAGTACAGGACAGAAGATGTTAAGGCCGTGTAACGAGTGTAACAGCTGATCAAGGCAGTCCTGAGATCAGTATTTTTTTTACACATATTTAAAAATTAAATTTTAAATGACGCGGAACAAATTTTCGGAAAATATTAATAAATATTAAAGGACCGTTTGTGTAAAGGCAGAAATAGATATGGGAAGCATCGAAAATATTTTTTTTTTCAAAATTTCGACTGGAACAAAGCAGACACATGCACTTCATCGCCTCCTCTTTCATTTGCCAAACTTTCAGAGCGATACCTCATTTCGTTTAGACGTAAAATGGGAAAGATAAATTAAGGTCCCTCTCGTCACATGGCCTTCATAAGCTACGAAATACTTTTTTGTAGGTGCATGGATCCTGCTTTAACTTTTTTTTTTTTTTTTTTTTTTGATTAAATGAAATTAATTTCGCTTTCCCCTCTTTCCATGAAAGAAGATTCCTATAATCCTTTCTGATCACACTGCAAAATAAGAAACAAGAGTGACTCCAGCGGATTTCACTTAAAAAGTACAAATCCAACTGTCAGTCTTGTGTCAGGCTCTCTGTCTCTCTCTCTCGCTCTCTTTTTCACTCCACCTTTTAGCCCCTGTGTCTCAGACATCGTCCTCGCGGGTATACCCTAGAGCCTAGAGGAAGTCGTGAAGTGCAAATGACGTCGGTGAGGCTTTGAGTAAGCGTTAAAGAGAGAAGTAAACGCTCCTCTCAAGGTACTCACTGTCCTCACGATATTTTATGTATTTTAACTTCAAGCTGTTGTTACCATTATCATCATCTCACTCGTGCATTATTCACGTCCAGAAGACCCGAGAAAAATTAAGTCACAAAACTTTTAAAAACTGAAAATTAAAATTCTCTGACACACTAAGTAAGCTAATTGTTATTTAAAAAATTAGAGATGACTCTTTCATAAGCAAATCCATGAAATATTGTCACTTCATTTAGCAGACTTCAAGCTCTTTCTTTTCTTTTACTCTTTTTCAAAGAATTTCTCTTTTACCCCCCGTCTTATCCCCCCGTCTTATCTTATCTTTGCCAAAAATACAATAGTTTTTTATGATTTTTAAAATTAAAATGATATTGCTGATGATGTAATTTTAAATGCAAAACATTTTTAAGAAAAATAATTTAATTTATAAACAAGTCTGATTTTAGCCTTTTTTTGCAAATGAATTTTTCAAAATATAGCTTCTTACCAAATAAGAAAACATGGTTGAATTTCAATGAACGGTGGCTTATGTTTTTGAGGAAACCGTTCTCTACAATACTACTTTTTCCAAGTGTGAAAGTGAATTTTCCTATTACTGAAATCGTTAAAACAATTTTTGTGATAGAAAATGTTTTTAAATAAAGAAGTTTACTTAAGAATTGTATACTTATTTTCGAAATTGGACATTAAAAACAGCAGAGTTGTAGGGACAGTTTTCCGAGGAATAAATTAGCCATGAATTATTCAAATTCATCCATTTTCAATCATTTTTAAGAAGCAACAATGAGGAAAAATTTATATACAAAAACTATTGTTAAGATAAATATTTTTCGTAATTTTAAAACTTTTTTCATAAAAAAGAATAGTTTTTCTCCATGAAAGGCATGACTGATAATATGTATCCATTGAATTCTTAAAATCGTCGAAAACTTTTTTTAATATCAATCTTTTTTTGTTAAAAGTCCTACTAATTGGTTGAAAGTTAATCGCTTTTAAGTTAAAAATCAACTACTTGGTTGCAGGTTGAACTACTTTGTTAAGAATTCATTTTATTAATTGAAAATTTATCTCTTTGTTTAAAAATTTTAATGTTTTCTTGAATTGTTTCTAACCCTTAAAGGACACTTGGGTCACTGACAGCGGATTTTCCGATTTTTCTATTTTTTCTTCTTCAATTATTTTTCCGAATAGTTAAATTATCAGTAAGGCTTTGTAAATATTTTTTTCCTATTTTGTATTTTTCCAGCGTCACTCAGGTTTTTTCTCAGCCAAAAGTATCGCTTACTTTATTTGACGATATGTCCGTTAAGGTTTTATTAAAAATTCTATTATTTTTGTAGAAAATTCAACTATTTGGTTTAAATTTTATAATTTTGGCTTATAAATTCAACTGCTGTGTAGAAAACTCGCGTAAATGACTTGAAACCTCAAAAATTTATTGGAAAATTCATGTTTTTGATTGAAAATTAATTAATTAATTAATAATTAAAAAGTTGAATTATTTTGTTAAAAATTAATTTTATTATTCGAAGATTTATCTCTTTGTTTGAAAACTTAACTATTTTCTTCCATTTTTTTCAAATTCTATTATTTTCGTAGAAAATTCAACTAGTTGGATGAAAATGAGCTTCTTGGTTGAAAGTTTAAATTTTCTCGATGTAACTTCAACAGTTTTGCAGGGAATTATAAAATATATTTTTTGGGCTTCACAATTCAACAATTTGGTTGAAATTTTTTTCTCTCTTGTCTGAAAATTCTTTCTTGATAGAAAATTCAATTCTATTTGAGAATTAGTCTTTTTGGTTGAATTCAACTGTTTTTTAATCATAATAAAATTTTTTGGATAAAATATTAACTGTGTGACTTTTTTCGTTGAGAATTCTTTTTTTTTATTTTAACTGCTTGGCTGAAAGTTAAACTCCTTTGTAAAAAATTCTGTGTTGTTGAATATTGATCATTCTAGTCAATAATTCATTTCATTGGTTGAAAATGTAACTGTTTGTTTGAAAATCCATTTTTTTTCTAAGTATAATTTTTTTAACCGAACACTTGACTATTCCATTTTTTGTTGAAAATTGATCCTTTTAATTATTGCTTTTTTTCTTTTTTTCATAGATGATTATGAAAAAATGAAATTACAAGATTTCATGCATTAGTTAGTTGATTTTTAATGTTTGAAACAAGTTTTGTTTATTTAAACAATTTTATTTCCACAGAATATCGCGAATTAAGGTTATATTATGAATACTATGTTCGGCCTAATGATCCTGGAGAGTGTATTCTTTTATGAATTTTGTGTATTGTTTAAAAAATGTATTTTTGCTTAAATCCAACTTCTTGACGAAATAATCTAAAAAATCGTAAGTTTTTCCTAGTTTGTCATTAAGTATCAACATTTTAGTCTAAATATTCCTTTTATTCAAGATAATTAATATTTTTTCAACCAATTTATTTGTTTAAACTATTTATTATCTTGTCACATCGCGAATTAATGGTATTTTATGAATGGCTTGGCTTAATCTATGAATGTGAAGAGTAAAATTTTTGTCAGGAAAAAGGTAGAGACAGTTTATTTCTTAATAACTCCTAATTCTTAGATTTTTAAAACACTGCTAATTGTGGAAATTATTTTTATTTGTTTAAAAAAATATTGTCTTATATAATCGCAAATTAATGGTATTTTTTAATGTTATGCCCTAATTAATAAATGTGAACATCTGTTTCTTAACGTATTCGTTATCTTTAATTCCTCTTATTTATTTAAAAATTTATTTAAAAATTTATTTCAAAATGTTTAGAAGTACGAGTTCACATTATTAGTTTGCGACATCATAAGGTAATAATTGTTTTAAGCAAATAAATATTGTTTTAACAATTAGCAGTAGGTTAAAAATCTAAGAATTGGGAGAAAGTAATGGAAGTTGCAGCAAAAATGATTAAAATAATGAATATACAATAACTAAAGTGAAATAATTCTCACTTCACATTTTATAGATTAGGCCTACGCATTTAGAAAATAGCAGTAATTTGCGATATTAAAAGATATTTAATAAGTTGAACTACTGAAAATCGTTAAATAACAAGGAAAAAATTACGTTTTCAGCGACCCCAGAAATGATGAGAATCGTGGTTTTCTCTGCTTTAGGGGATGGGCGGTACCTGTTAATATTTTTAAAAATGCAGAATTGTTTGGGAGAATAAAAATAAAATTGGGTGCCGGCAAAGAAAGTATCAACTTTTTTTAGGCCACTCTTATAGTTATACAATAATTTTATTTAAATGAACTTATTTCTCTATTTTCGTGAATAATCATTCTATCCCTAGCCCCCTTTTTTTTATAGAATTTGGGCCTGTAAAGTATGTTTCAGTGTTAAATATGAGTCAACTGATAAAAGTTTAATTATTAATTTCTATGCTCCTCATAAAACAATATTCTGAGTAAATCACCGAAGATTCGGATTCTCGCGTCTACAGGAAAGGGAAACACGTATCTCGCAGTTGAAAATCGTCTCGTGCCAGAAAAATAAGATAGGGGTGAACAGCAATATTTTATCACGATGATACCCCAGTGTACCCTTGGCAGCGATTTGTGCTTTTTTCTTTTTGCATAACACTGCAGTCGAAACACCGTGACTCCGTAATGGGACACCAAAAGTCGATTCAATATCACCTAACCGAAAGGTTCGACGAGTGGAAATTCAGGGCGCGATATTGCCGTCTTGCTTCGAAAAGAAAATCGAATTACGGCACAAATTACGTTTCTCTTCCCATTCCATCTCCGATGTTTTCCTGATGGGAAGGAAATGGAAAAATGTAATCACTCTATCAAACGTTTAAACCAACTCCCTCGAGGCTGGATTTTATTTTAATTATGCTCAAAGTTTTATTATGTTTTTTTAATTTCGTGATTTTAAAGTTTTCTTTAAATGAAAGTTCAATATTCCAATGTCAGCTTGAGGGGATTAAGCCTGCCAGCGAGTCACTTTTTCCACGTTTGTTGCAAATGAAGATAATTTTACAGTTTTTCATTACAACTTGAAAAGCTCAAATTTGATGATTTAAAAACCATTTCAATAAAAATATTACAAGTTAAACGATTTTCTTATATGGAGTGCATTTTTACTTAAAACTGAAAACCTCTGAATATTGTGATTTGATTTTCAGAAAATTATTTGACCAGTAATCAACCAAATTTAACATCAGAATTTAATTACTACGATCTAATTTTTAAATATTGAAAAATGGATCATTTCAAATTTCAATTCGTAATAATCTAGAAATTTTTAAAATGGAATCAGTGTTAATCAGAATATTAAAAATTGAAGCATTTCTTTATGTAGAAAATATTTTTTATTTCAAACTGATAAGATAAGAATATTATGATTTGAAATTTGAATATTCAGATGTGGATCTTTTAAATGCCAATCCTTAATCATCTTACAATTTTTGGCTTAAAGGTTTTAAAATTGAATCAATGTCAATCAAAATTTTGAAAATTGAAGAGCTTTTTATGTGGAGAAAATTTTTAATTTCAAATTAAAAGCCCAGAATGTTATGAACTAAAATATAAATATATAAAACTCGATCATCATTTAAAATTTGCATTCTTAATGGTTTAGAAGTGTTTAGCTTGAAACTTTTAAAATTGAATAAATTTCATGTATTAAAAATTGAACATTTTTTTATGGAGAACATTTTTCCTGTAAAATTGAAAGCCTCAGAATATTATGATTTGAAATTTGAATGTTCAAAAGTATATCTTTTAAATTTTCAATTCTTAATAATCTAGCAATTTTTGGATTGACACTGTCAAAATTGAATCAATTTCAATCAAAATATTAAAAATTGAAGTTTTTTTTATATGCGGAAGATTTTTCATTTCAAATTAAAAAGCTGAGAATATTATGACTTAAAATTTAAATATTCAAAAGTGGATCTTTGAAAATTTAAGTTCTCAATAGTTTAGACATTTTTAGGTGAATACTTTTAAAATTGAATCAGTTTAAATCAAAATATTAAAAATTGAACTGTTTTTTGTATAGAGAAAATTTTTTATTTCAAATTGAAAAGCTCAGAATATTATGATTTGAAGTTTAAATATATATATATATATATATATATATATATATATATATATATATAAAA
>JAWWLR010000166.1:28536450-28549212 GCA_035041075.1 Acraspis erinacei | reverse complement strand
CCAGATATTCACGCTTACTTCTCCACTCTCCCCCCATAAAACACCTCTCGAACCTCAGAAGTGCACCATTCTCTTCATCGCAATCAGATCTGATGACAAATTTCATCAGGGGATTGATAATAGTTAGAATAATTAAAAAAAGTGTACCACACTCCTAGTTTCGTCAAGTATTTCTAATTAAAATTTATTTTCCTCAAAACAAAAAGGATATTTACACAGCTGCAGTGTTACCAACAGAAAGTCGAGATTACTTCATGAATTGAAGTGATCAGCTTTGAGATTGGGTTGGCAACGGCATAGGGGTCATCCTAATAATGTACTATTAAAGAAACTTATGAATTTTTAGCATTTGGCAATTCAATACCCTTTATGTACATTTTTTGTAAGATATGTTTATTATTTTATCGTTATTTTTCAATTTGCTTTGCTTTAGTGAACCACACTTGCTGAAAATTTAAACTTCTACAATTTTCGTAACTTTCCTAAAAGTTTAATTGACGAAATTACGTAAGATGTTTTTTGAAATAATGAATCCCCCCACTCCTCCCATATAAAATACCGTAAGATAGCCCCTCCCCTTTCGCGGTTTTACAAAATCTGATACAAGATTTTATAAACTTAAGGAACTTCAATGTTTATTGGAACTCAATTAATAGAATTCAATGGGAAAATCGAACTATTTTTTTTATTAAAAGTTAATTTATTTTTTCTGGTAAAAAAATTTTATCATGTGTTTGTGAATTTAATTATTTTCGTTGAAAATTCGTATTTTTTGGCTGACAATTGAACTAATTAGCTTGAAGTTCAAATTAAAAAAAAAAAATTTTTGAAGATTTATAATTTTATTTTTAGTTAAAAATTCATCGTTTTAGTTGAAAACTGAACTGTTTGGGTAAAAACTCGTTGTTTTTTGTTTGAAAATTGATTTTCTTCACTGGAAATTTAACTATTTCATTTTTGGTTAAAAATGTATCTTTTTTTGGTTGAAGATTGATCACTCTGCGTTGAATATTCATCTTTTTTAGTTGAAAATTCAACTTTTTGGTTAAAGATTTAGGTGTTTTGTTAAAAACTAGTATTCTTTGTTATAAAAGTAATCTTCTTGGTTGAAAATTAATTTTTGCTTTTAAAATTTTAACTTTTTAAATCGAGAATTCATGGTTTAAATTCATTTCTTGGTCGAAAATTAATTTGTTAAACTGAAAATTTAACTATTACATGTTTGGTTTAAAGATTATTTTTTTAGTTGAAAAATCGTGTTTGAACTGTATTGTTGAAAATTCGTATTTTTGGGTTAAAAATTCAACTATTTTATTAAAAATGGCCTTTCTTGAAAACTCAAATTTTCGGGTTGAAAATTCCAGTATTTTGTTGCAAATTCGCATTTTTTGTCGAATTCAACTTTCAATCTTCCGAATTTAACTATGTGGTTGAGGATTTATATATTTTGTTAAAAATTCACCTTTTTTGTGGAAAATTAATCTTCTTGTTCGAAAATTCAATACTGTCTCTTAAACAGATCGAATTTCATGTTGGACTTTGCTCTATGTTGTAATATCTTTGGATTTATCGTTTTCTTTATACAATTTTTTCTTAAATAAGATCTTCCAACCACACCACCCCCATTAAATTTAGTAAAATTTTACTGCAAGGCTCAATTCGGTCCGTTATAATAAATCGATATCTCTATTTAATTAAGAAGTGAGAATTTAGTTTCACGATTATAAGTTACTGAACAAAGGGAAAAAAGTTAATAAAAAATCAACCATTTCTTAAATCTTTAAGTACGAAGTTCAACCTTTGGAAGTATCTGGAACTTCAAGTTTGCGTCCTACGTTGTTTCTTTGATAAAAGTATAAAAACGCGTATTCCCACAATTTTTTCAAAAACTTGACGTGATAACAAAAAAAACTCACAGAAAAAACTGGGATTTCTATTCAAAGCAATTTTTGATTCGTAAGGAGCTGCAACGAAAAAGAACTTCTCTTATGCAAAAGGAACCCAAAACGATGAATTTGTTCTAAAGCAAACTCCAGTTGGATTTCCAAAGGAACCCCCATATTAATAAATACTTTTTCCCTAAAACCTATTTTTCATATACCATGTCGTTTGCAATACCGACAAAATTCTTTAAAACCCTAATTTGCCAAGCCCATTTTGAAAGTGTTTGGTTTCTGAATGCGCCTTTATTTTCTGATGTTCATTTGTTCTCCAAAGGAACCCTTTTGGGCTTCCACAGGTTTCCATTGGAGTTCAAGTTGTAAAAGGTGCCAACCTTTATTTAACCCGCAACTTTAGTGAAATCATCTACTTTTTCTGTATTGATTGATTCGTTTTGATGTGCTAACCTTCAAGTATCAAAGTTTTAACATTGATGGAAGATCTTTGTGGAAAATCTTCTGCAAGAGAGGAATTATGAGATCGCGAGGTGGTGGCTGATGCTAGTTAAATTAATCCAAGCGAATCCCCGGCTAACCTCAGAGGCGCGCTTTGGGTTAGGGATGCTCCACTCGACGACTGAGTGACTAAGTGGAAAGCTGTTGAAATCAACGAGCTGTCCCTCGTGTTATAAAGGAGGGTGTTCTCTACAAGTCTACAGTCCATCCACTGGAAAACCATGCAACAACTTAAGAACCTAACAAACAAGTCCTCGGCTCGGAGCTTCTTCGGCCTCAAAAGAGTGCGATTTTCAACTCTTCCTTTATCGTCGTAGTCACATTGGAAACACAAGCCCTTTTGCAAGACTTTGCTTCCTACTGACAAAACTGCCTCAAGACGCAAACATAATGAAACGTTCCTGCAGTTAAAAAAGACTTTGCACTCCGTGAACATCTTTTCATCTCATTTTCTTTATGTAGCTCTATTCTTTGGATCCTATTCAGGATGCTTCTGTGTTTAAATTTTATTAAAAAGGGAGTTGTTGGTAGTATGAAGAAGGTAGCATGCAGGGTGGCCGCAGGTCAGGGAAAACCTCGAAATTAAGAGAAAATTTGAATTATGGAAATCTAAAGAAACGCTTTTTGATGATAAAAAATAATTTGTAGACAATTAATTTTTGTTAACTGAAAATTTAACTGTCTGAGTATAAGATTTAGTATTTTAGTTCAAATTCAACCATTTTTTTAGGGTTTTGGGTTGAAAATTCAACTATTTTATTAAAAATTACCTTTCTTCTTGAAAACTCACATTTTCGGGTTGAAAATTCTACTATTTTGTTGAAATTGAAATATCAACTATTACATTTTTCATTTAAAATTAATCTTTTTGGTTGAAAGTTTAACTACTCTGTTGAAAGTTGGCCGTATTTATTAAAAATTGATTTTTGTGATTAATGATTTATAATTTTAGTTAAAATAAATATCTTTTAATGGAACATTCCACAAATTGGTTGTAAGTTTAACTACTTTATCTACTTTATTAAAAAGTCATTTTATTGGTAGAAGATTTAACTATTTTGTTGAAACTTCATTCCTATTTGGTTAAAAATTAATTTTCTTAATTGAGCATTTAAAATTTCTTGTTGCACATTCATTATTTTAAATAAAAATTCATTTCTCTGTTTGAAAGTCGAATATATTTTTAGTTAAAAGTTTATTCTTTATGTCTGAAAAGTCTATTATTATATTTCTGATTGAGAAGTAATCTCTTTTGGTTATAATATTTTATTATTTGGTTGAAACTTTAATAATTTTCTTCAAAAATCCACAATTTTGTTAGAAGCAATCTTTCTTGGTTAAATATTTATGTCTTTAGTTGAAAATTTTTCGGTTTGATTTAAAAAATGGTCTCTTTTAGTATAAATTTCAATTTTTGTTTAAAATGCTACTTTTTGGTTTAAAATTAATAAGTTTTCGTTGAGCATTACACTATTTTGTTGAAGATTGATCTTTCGTTGAAAAGCCAACTATTCGGTTGAAACTTGATGAAATATGTTAAAAATTCATTTTTTTAAATTGAAGATTCGTTATTTCAGTTAAAAATGTATCTGTTTACCTGCAAATGTAACTTTTTTGTTAACAAAAAAAATTTGTTAAAAATTCAACTATTTGGTTGGAAATTGAACTAATTTCTTAAAAATGTATTTTTTATGCAAAAGTTACCATTTTATTTGAAAATTTATCTTTTTTATTAAGTTTTTTTTAATTTTGGTTTTAAATACATTTTTTATATAAAAATTTTACCATACCATGTTTTGTTTAAAATATATTCTTTAAATGTTAAAAATTTAACCATTTGGTTGAAAATTCATGATCTAAGTTGAAAAGTTGTGTTTTTTGTTAGAAAATTCATCTTTTTGGTCGAAAATTCAAGTGTTCCGTTCAACATTCGTCTTTTTGGATAGAAAGTTCTGATTTTTTAAAATTTGACCATTTGGTTGCAAATTCATCTGTGCAGGTAGAAAATTACGTTAATTGGTTAAAAAATTAACTATTTAGTTTTTTGGCTAAAAAATTAAAGCAATGATTTAAATTCAAGTTTTTTTGGATGAAGTTTAATCTTTTTGATTAAAAATTCGACCAATTGGTAGAAAATAATTTTTCTAGGTTAAAAATTGAACTGTTAGGCAACTTTTTTATTAAAACTTAATTTTGTTGTTTTGAAAATTTTACTATTAGGTTGAAAATTTATATTCATTACTTAAAAATTAACTTTGTTGTTGAAAAATTCATCTTTTTGGATTTAAAAGTCAACATTTTTCTAAAATATTCAACTCTTTAGTTTGAAAACTGAATACTTTGATTGAAAAATCGTATTTTTGGGTAAAAATATTCATCTCTGTTTAAAAGAATGTATATAACCCGGTTTTTTGACAAATTACCGTATCCAGCCTGCTTTGAAAGCATTTTTCACTGTAATGTCTCAAAATGTTAAAAGATCAGAATTCCGTTCCTGAAATATTATCGTTTAGGGAAAGTCAAAAATTGTTCCGGGAAAAATTAGGGAATTTTGAAAATCAATTTTTCTGCCCACCCTGTCATAAAGAACACTCCGTGTGTCTTGTATCTTCGTTAATTGAATGTTTATAATTCCTGAAAATAAAACCAAGAATCCAACGGCGAAAGAAAAATGAGAATTTGTCTTTCCTCTTTTTTATTTTTTAAATTTAATAGAAACATTTTATGTTGGTTGTCCAAATTTGGTCGTTAGATTTTTGTTTTTATTTTCAAGAATGCTATCTATACATTAAATTAATTATTGTACGTTAAATAAGTTTTTAAATCCGATTTTAATCTCATTTAAATTTCTTAAATTCGACAATTTATCATAATCTAAGAATTTATCCGGTAAATCAAGATTTCTTGTCTAAATGATAATTCCAGAGTATATCTTCGCATTCCTGGAAAGGGGATAGATAGACTTCTCGTTACGCAACCAATTAAATGCGTACAGCCGGCCTGCCAAAGATATTAGAGGCATCCGAGCGAGTGGCCAGGCAAAAATAAGTAATTAGAAATCTGCCTACCGCATGGATAATGTACGGTGCAATTAAAGCCGAAAGAGGGCCACCTAGCTGGCACTACCACTGCCACCACCCCCACTTTCTGGGGGGTAGAAATGCCCTCTCTCTCTCTCTCTATCTCTCTGTCGAGGGGGGTGGAGCCTCAACCGGATGCGGATTCATAATTAAACACGCCCTTAAAACAAAATCATTACGGTTCTGTCGGGCGAGTACTGCTGGAGGGAGAGGGTCGCAGGGGTGGCTGTGCGGAAGAGACGTGTGCCAAGGGGGTGCGGATACAAGGGTAGGGGGGTGGTTACCTCACAGAGGTGGTGTTCTACTCCTTTTCCACCTCCACCTTGCAGAGTCACTCCGTCCCAAGTGGGTATCTGCCTACTTGTGCATTTGCGTTCGTACAGGATGCAACATCTAGGTACTCGTATTAAAGCCAACGTAAACGTACATCGCCTAACCCCTTCACCCTCTATGCTCTCTTGAAAAGCCTCTCTATATAAAAGATATACTATACGTTACCCTCTCTCTTGGTCCCATATCCGGAGGGTGCGCACGCTTCTAGATTATATCCCTAATTCTCTATATACCTGATCAGAAATTCGCACCATTTCTGGGTCTATACTGTAAACAAATTTCTGTTATTATTTACATTTAAATCACGTTAAAATACATGATATTGTAGTTTTTTTATTTCTGGTATTGTAATATTGCCACACATGTAATGCAGTGTTGAGGACGAAACTTAATAATTGAAGGCTCGGAAAGTAGAACCGAAGGAGCGCTCGAGCAGTAGGCAGGAGTGGGGATGATGTGCAGAAAATGCGACGAAAGACAGAAACTCTTTCGTCGCGTTTTCTGCGCGTCATTCCCAC
The DNA here is from genome assembly GCA_035041075.1 of Acraspis erinacei. Lineage (NCBI taxonomy): Eukaryota > Metazoa > Arthropoda > Insecta > Hymenoptera > Cynipidae > Acraspis > Acraspis erinacei. Next base: position 28,542,885 of record JAWWLR010000166.1, on the reverse strand, counting down.
TTCTGCCTCCTGCTCGAGCGCTAGTTCGGTTCTACTTTCCGAGCCTTTAATTGATGTTAGTTTGTCGACCAGGGTAATTAATTAATTAATTAATTTCTTATGTTAGATATTGCCATTTAATGATGAAAAATTGGATATTGGCAGGCGCAGAGAATCGAACCCTCATCGTCAATAAGTTTTAAGTCTAGTGCCTTAAGCGCTAGACTAGCCAGGAAAAATGATCATATTACTTAAATAGTGGGTGACTCGTACCTTCTCATTTCTAAAATCGACATTTTTAAATATTTCAAGGGATTTTAAAGGATTTTAACTGATTTGAGGTATTTGAAAGGATTTTATAAGACTATAAGGCTTCAAAGCTTTTATAGTATTTAAAAATATTCTAAGGGATTTTAGCGAATTCCAAAGATTTTACAGGATATCCAAAGACTATCAAGATTTTTAACATATCAATGAATTTCAAAGGTACTGTCAGATTGTAGGGCATTTTAAAAGATTCCAAGAAATTCTAAAAGATTTCATGAACTTCGAGGGACTTTAAACGAGTATTAACGAATTCATTAGATAGTATAGGGTCTCAGGGAGTTCAAATACTTTTTACAATTTTCAAGAAATTTTAAAATACAATCAAAATTTGAGGATGTACCGGATTTCAAAATATTTCTAGCCATCTTACAAGATTAAAGAATCTTGAATCATTTTTAAGGAATTTAAATAATGTAGTGCATTTTAAAAGATTCTGAAGAATTTCATAAGATTCCAAAGAATTTAGTAAGAATATACAAAATTTCAAGAGATTAAGAATCTCTAAGAAATTTAAAATTATTTTGCTATGTTTTGCTCTATGTGTGTGCCATTACTTGGAATTTCACAGAGTTTATGGGATTTTATTCCATATCAAAGGATATCAAAGGATTTCAAGAGTTTAGGGTATATTTAAAACAATTTCTAAGAATTTAAGCAGATTAAAAATTTTTTTAGGAGTTTTCCAAGAGTTTTATATGATTAAAAAAGCACCCTTTCACGTTTTGACGACAATAGGCACTGTGATGAATAATATTGTTGAATAGTGCAAATTTTTTTAGTTGAAAACCTTCTCAATCTAATAATTGCAAATTCGTATATAACGGAAGGAACAAACACATACTTCCTTAAATTCTCAATTTATTGTAAATTGTATATCGGTCTAGAAAATGTCTCCATTCTGCAATTTGAAGTTGTAAATTTTTTAATCCTTAAATTTCCAAAGTAATAACATTCCTCAATAATAAAATTCCCGAATAGTTTATAATAATACCGAATAATAAAATTCCTCCAAAAAATTACCGTATTATAAAATTGCCGAATTTAAACATCCCAAGGTTTTTATTCATAAAATTAATTGCATAATGACAATTTTATTATTCCGGCATTTTCCAAGTCGGTAATAAGGGACGATTGAAAAATAAAATTGCCGACATAAAGTCTCGTAATCGAAAGATTCCTGAATAATAGAATTCCTCACAGTTTCTAATATTATTAGATTTTTAAATATTTGATTATTTCATTTTTAATAGATAAATAATATTTATACTCAAAAATGTAATTGTTTTAATTCTATAATTTTTTTATTGGAGAATTTTCTAGTTTTTATATTTTATAATTTGGCAATTTTCTGTCGCGAATTTTATTATTCGTAATATTATAAACTGTTGGGAATTTTAATTGTCGGGGTTTTCAGCCGTCCCGCTAATAATATAAACTGTCGCAAAATTTTACTATTCGTGAATTTTACAATTCAGGAATTTTTTTACTCGGGAATTTTAAAGTTCTGGGAATTAAGTTTTTCGGGATTTTTCAGTCATGCTGGTAATACTATAAACTGTTCAAGAATTTTATTATTCGTGAATTTTCAATTCCAAAATTTTCCAGATCGGGAATTTTATTATTCGAGAATCTTATAATTTCGGAATTTTATTATCAGGGAATTTTCCATTTCGGGAATCTTATTATTCGAGAATATTATAATTTCTGAATTTTACTATCAGGGAATTTTCCGATTCGGGAATTTTATTATTCGGGAATTGTATATTTCGGGAATTTCATTATTAGGAAATTTTCTGATTTAGGAATTTTATAATACGACAATTTTATTATTAGGGTATTTTCCAATTGGGGAATATTATTATTCGGCAATTTTACAGTGTCGGGAATTTTATATTTCGGCATTCTTCTGTCGTTCTGGTAATATTCTAAACTGTTCAAGCATTTTATTTTTTGTGAACTTTCCAATTCGGGAATTTTATTATTAGGGAATTTTCAAATTCGAAAATTTTATAATCCGGAAATTTTATTTTGAGGAAATTGTATTATTCGTAAATTTTTTAATTCTACAATTTCAATATTAGGGAATTCTCCAATTCGGGCATTTTATTGTTCGGGAACTTTCCAATTTGGGAATTTTATTATTCGGAAACTTTATTATTCGGGAATTTTTTAATTCGGGAACTTTACAGTTTTGGGAATTTAATTTTTCGGGATTTTTCAGTCGTCCTGGTAATACTATAAACTGTTCAAGAATTTTATTATTCGGGAATTTTGCAATTTAGGAATGTTATAATTCGGCAATTTTATTATTAGGGCATTTTTCAATTCGGGAATATTATTATTCGGCAATTTAACAGCGTTGGGAATTTTATTTTTCAGGATACTTCTGTCGTTCCGGTAATATTATAAACTGTTCAAGCATTTCATTATTCGGGAATGTTTTAATTCGGCAATTTTATTATTAGGAGATTTTCCAATTCGAGAATTTTATTATTCGGAAACTTTCCAATTCAGGGGTTTACTGTGCCCTGAATTTTATAATTCGGTAATTTTATTATCAGGCAATTTTATTATTCGGAAATTTTATTATTCGGGAACTTTCCATTTACGGAATTTTGTTAATCGGAAATTTTATTATATTCTTAAATTTTATCATTCAGAAATTTTATTATTAGGGAATTTTGCAGTTTCGGGAATTTTATTATTCGAATATTTTATTATTCGGAAACTTTATTATTCGGGAATTTTACAGTGTAGAGAATTTATTTTTTCGGGATTTTTCAGACATACTGGTTTATATTTTATTATTAAGGCATTTTTCAATTCGAGATTATTATTCAGCAATTTTACAACGTCGGGAATTTTATTCTTCGGGATTCCTCTGTCGTCACGGTAATATTATAAACTGTTCAAGCATTTTATTATTCGTGAATTTTCCAATTCGGGAATTTTATTATTAGGGAATTTTTCAATTGGAAAATTTTATAATTCGGGAATTTTATTTTCAGGAAATTTTATTATTCGGGAACTTTCCAATTCAGGAATTGTACATTGTCGGGAATTTTATTGTACGAGAATTTTATATACCGTCAATTTATTCTCAGGGAATTTTCCAATTCGGGAATTTTATTATTCGCAAATTTAGCAGTTTCGGGAATTTTATATTTCGGGATTTTTCAGTCGTCATCCCTCTTGAAGTTTGTGAAACAGTTTGATATTCCCTTGTAATTCTATGGTCAATCGGAAAGCAAGTGCAGGGGGGCTGGGATCGATTCCGAAAAGCATAAGTGAAAATCGGTCCTCGAAGACCGGAAGCTGGGTGAAAGGGCGTCAACGAGAAGCTGCAGTCGGCATTGTTTCGCCGGCGAAAACGCGTGTTTGGGTGGGTGGGTGGGGGCGTTTGAGCGATTTAGAGGGTTTGCGGGTGTAAATGCCAAGTGAACAGTTCGAGTGAACAGCCCTTCACGGGCCCGCCGAGGCTCTCGACCTTTATAATCCGCGCATAATTACTGGGCGCTAGTTGTACCGCCTGCGCTGCTATACATGAGAGATTAATTGTTATTAATTATTTTCCCGTTGTGGATAATTGCGTCATCGTAGGTAACGCCGCGCCCCGAACCGAGCCGTAGTCTTTCTCGCGTTCACTATTTAACAATGACGACAACCACGTCCTTTTCATTCGAGACCGGATGCGACCCCTTGAAAACTGCAACATGCCAACCTACTCCAAGCACCTCTTCGCGAACTTCCGGTTAGATTCTTTCAATTGCACTTTCATTCCACAAGTCTAGCAGCTTCATTCTTTCCTCAATTACAATCATTCTCACGTCGGACAATGGGGATGTCGCACGAAACGAGATAAACATATTTTTAGAAAGTTGGAGCAGTGAATAACGTTGTGGAGAAAAGAACTTTCTTTTAGGTTTCTAATATTATAAAAACAAAAAATCCTAGTTTACGTCTATTTGGTCAAATTCAAATAATGAACGGATTTGCAGGGTGACCGCTGGACCGGAAAACCGGGAAATGACCGGAAATTTTATGAGACCGGGAAAAACCGGAAAATGACAATAAATTTATTTTTACTGGGAATTTTACAAAAATTTTATAATAAAAAATCTGTTCAACTTTGATTTTAACCGTTTTTTAAATAATTAGTTAAATTGTGATAGTTTTCAATTGCTATATCTTTTATTCTAGAATGCGTAATTAGAAAATATTTCATTTAAAAAATTGTCCAGTTGATATTTTTAATTTTTTTAAAGACTTAAACAATTAAAAGTTAGAAGCATTTAAAATTAAAAAATTTTAATGAAAAACATTTTTAGTCGATCAACTGTGAATATAAATTAATTTATGTTTTTTGAAATTAAATTTCACTTTAAGAATGAAAACGTCTGTTTAGTTAAGCAAATGTAAAACCTCGATTGAAACTTTATAAACTAGTTCTAATTTTGAAATGACTTCAAAATAATATATTCATAATCAAAGGCTTTTATTTTTCAAATATTATTTCAGTCTAAAATATTCAATTTTAAACCACTCATTTTGAAATTTTTCAATCAAGAAAAAGAAAAATTACTTACTATTTAGAAATATCTGGCGGATAATATAAAATCATTAATTATAAATTAAATATTCAAAACTAAACAAAAAACTAAACTTTGAGATCTACAATTTTAATTTTTCTATTTAAAAAAATGTATTTTGTAGGATAAATTGTTGAATTTCGATATATAAATAACAATCGAACACCTGTTTTTCTTAGAAAAAGTCGGAGTAAGTTGAAGAACTTTTTCGAAATTTTGAACAAATTCAAAATTCATCTAAAATTTGAAATGATTTCAAATAATTTAGACGAAAATCTACATGTATTGATGCAAACAAGAATCCAACGACCAATTTCAGACCAATTCTGAGTTGTGGTTCAAATTTGGTCGTTGAATTCTTCTTTTTACAGGAGTTTGCATTAATTTAATGAGCTTGAAATGATTTATGAACCTTTAAACAACAATATACATATTTAAGAAACTAGTTCAACTTTAAACGAAGGTGTTGAATTTTAAATCTAAAAAGATTTTGAGTTTTTAAAAACGACAAAGTTGCATTTCTACCACGAAATACAAATTATTTATAAAAATATATGAATTTTCTACCAAATAGTTAAGTTTTATGCTAAGTTGTAGAATTTTCGAGCCAAAAATATGAATTTTATCAGAAACGTTCATTTTCAAAGGAAAAAGTTTAGTTTTTAACCAGATAGTTGCATTTTGCACCAAAAAGGGTTCTACCGAAAGAGATCACTTTTTAAACCAATCAAAATTAATTTTCAACAGAATATTTGAGGTTTCAAAAGTAAAAAGAAAAAGGTTAAGAAAGGAAAAAATTGCAATCAAATTGCTGAATTTTCAACCAAGAAGTGCGACTTTACCAAAAAAATCTTTTCTTTATTTTATTATTATGCTATTGTGTTCTATTAATTCAGTTCACATTTAAGTGGAAAAACGATAAAAAGAGGATTGCTTACAGTTTCCATTCCCGCCTCTCCCTCTGGAAATTTGTATGGAAGTTTGAAATTATTTTGCAAGATTTAACAGATTTTGAAGATTGCAAGGGATTTTTAGGGCATTTACAAAATTTTACCTGATTTTATGGAATTTTACAATATTTGAAAGATTGATAGGATTTCCAAAGAAATTGAAAGTCCAGGAGATTATACGGAATTTCTATAGATTTCAAGGGATATTTAGAAGTTGGAGAGTTTTCGAGGGATTTCAAAGGATTTTTACAGAATTCAATGATTTTAAATAGTTTTTTGTGGATTTCAAAGGATTTAAAATCTTAAGGTATTTCGAAAGATTTCGAAAGACGTAATTCTAAAGTGCATACGGTATTTAAAAATGTTTCAAGGAATTCAACGAGATTTCTTAATTTTCAAATTTTTTCAAAGTGGCTTCAAAAAGGTATCTAGGATATTATTAATTTTTTAAAAAGATTTCGAGGATTTCCAATATATTTCTGGACAATTTTTTGGAAGTACGGTACGGTGGTGTTCAAAAGTTTTGGGCCAAACACATTTTCGACTATATACAGTAAATAAAAACAGCTAAGAAAGATTGAGTATATATA
>JAWWLR010000166.1:28516552-28534562 GCA_035041075.1 Acraspis erinacei | reverse complement strand
TATATATATATATATATATATATATATATATATATATATATCACATTTGTCCAAAGGTTTCGAAAAAATTGCTGGTAGATTTCAAAGATTGCACAAAGATTTCAATAATTTCACAAATATTACCAAATATATTTAAAAAAATATATCAAATATTTCCAAAGATTTCAAACATTTTTGAAAGATCTCTCAAAGGTTTCAGATAGCTTTAAAAGATTTCATAAAGGTTTCGATAATTTCCCAAAGATTACAATAATTTCAAAAATATTTCAAATATTTCCAAAGATTTCAATGATTTTTCAAAGATTTCACAAACATTTGAAATATTTCGCAAAGATTTCGAATATATTTAAAAGATTTCACAGAGGTTTCAATGATTTCCAAAAGATGTATATAATTTCACAAATATTACAAAATATGTTTTAAAAAGATTTCAAATATTTCAGAAAACTTTCAATCATTTTTCAAAGCTGTCACAAAGGTTTGACATATTTCGCAAAAATTTCGGATAGATTTAAAAAGTTTAAATGATTTTCCAAAGATTTCAATAATTTCATAAATATTACCAAATATATTTTTTTTTTAATTTCAAATATTTACAAAGATTGCAAAATTATTCCAATGATTTTTCAAAGATTTTACAAAGATTTGAAATATTTCGCAAAGATTTCGGATAGATTGCAATGAATTCACAAAAATTTCAATGGCTTCCCAAATATTTTTAGAATTTCACAAATATTACCCAAAAAATATTAAATATATTTCCAAATATCTTAGAAAGATTTCCATGATTTCTCAAAGATTTAAAAAAATTCACAAATATCACCAAAGATTTCTGAAGATTTCACGAATATTTGACAAAGGTCTGCAACGATTTCTGAAAGATTTTGGATGGATCAAAAGACTTTCTCAAATACTTCTATTATGCGACAAAATATTCATATACATTTCAAAGATGGAACAAAGAAAGAATTGAAAGATTTCAAGTATCCATCGTAGGTAAATTTGGACTGGGTTTAAGAATTTGAACGATGCCATGTTTATCGTTTATGAATGAGTACTAGAATAGAGTATTAGTTATAGGAGAATAGTATATAACAATAACAATAAACCTCGAAGTCCTGATGGTTCGGAACCCACCTTAAGATGTAGGTCTCCCCATCGCGCACTTGACTGCAAGCCAGTCCGTCAATGATGGGGTAAAAACCAGCCTGTCCAATATGTCGGGGGTACACTGCTCTCATCAGATCACTTGATTGCATTAAAATGCGTCCGTGACTGATGATATATACCGGGACAGCTCCGTGCAAACTATTCCAAAAAATATAAAATTCAACTAACTAAAAACGCCTTCAACATGTTGGGCAATAACCATCTTAAGCCTGTGACAACATTAAAAAATTGTTTTTATAATATTAATTTTCCTATCGTTTCTTAGCCGCAGATGTATAGGCAAAAAAATGAGAAGTTCTACTTTGGAAAAATTTTAATGATCCAATCAATTTTGATCATTCAATTTCATGGAGGGGGGGTCAATACTTTGCCCCTCCCTGGTTGAGTTTTGGGGAGTGGCATTGGCCTATGTACCCCTTGACCTAGGGGCCTAGGGCTCCACTGCCTCTGTTAACACAGAAATAAACTACATTAGCTGTTGAACGTTCTCGATGTTGTTAAGGTAGGAATTTGTAGCCAGAATCCCCCTGCCTATCTGCTATTGTTATATAATGTGATTTATGTTAAATAAGAGTACGAGTGTAGTGAAATAAGTGCTTGTAACTAAGTGTTTAAGGTACCATCGAGGCTGGTAGCTCAGGTCAATGATAATTGCCCTGTCGTTATCCCAACTGCTTGAGCTTTTCTTGACCAGAGGAAAAGGTTGTTTGCGAGTGAATGGGGTGTCGTATTCGAGAGATATCTGGTATACATTACTATTTCCGGAAGGAAAAGTTAGAGAAGAACTTACGAGGCACAGAGGGCATCGTATATTGGTTCGGAAAGTGTAATAACTGTCCTCTGAAGCAGCCGCTGAGGTTGTTTCTATCACCCCAAATTGGAATTCGTTCTTCTATTTAGAAAATATAGAGTCTCTCCAGGAAATGGAAATAAAATTCTACTTGCAGCACCAGGATGAATATTATCTGCATAATACCCACTAGAATTTCGGCAATTAGCATGACGCTCATTGTCCAAAGGAAAGCCTCAGGCATTTGGACGCTTAACTTCAATAGAAGGCCAGAAAATAAATGTTGTAGAACGTTTCACAAGAGGGGCTTGGTGAGAGGAAGCGAGAAGAGTGCACATTCGTAGGAGACGAGGGAAGTTTACGTAGATGCGTGTAGGAGTGTAGGGTGAGCAAAGGGTAAAGGAAGAAGAAAGAGGAATGTATTCTCTTTCTGGAGAGTGAGAGAAAGAGAGGGTTGGTCGACCGAGGCTGTCCGCAATTAAAATAATTCCCTTTCTGCCTGCAGCCGAGCGGAAAGAACTTACCAGCACCCTCGCGGTACCCCGTGGGGGTGTGCAACCTACCCCCTTTTTTCCCACCCCCTGACCCTTTCCTTTCTCGTCGCGGTCCTGGTAAGCATAGCTATTTTAATTGTCCTCCGCTCTCTGGCCGGGATGACCAGCACCGGGCTAGCCTGGAATGAACGCATCCCCTCTAACGTTCCAACCCCTTAGAGTATGTGGCTCTGTTATGCTTTACTTGCTAGAATCGCGATTGGGGGAGTGATTGCGTCGTCTAGGTTAGTTGCTCTTGCGCAATTTAGCACGCCCAAGGAAATGACCACGGGGAGAGGTCACAGGGGCCGGAAATCTTTTTGCTGGAGATCATCCTTGGAATTTTCCGGAATTCCTTTATATTGACAGGATCGCGATGAGGGAAATCATGGAAAAGTTGGGGATTTTGGAGAAAAAGAACTTTGCATGAGGCAGGGCATTTTTTTAAGAAACACTTTAAGTAACTGTCAAGAATAGTCAGGTATGCCACACAGTCACTTTTAGTCACTTTCTCCTCGAATCACTTCTTAGTACCTTTTCTAAGAGCACTTGCCTATAGGCACTTTTACTTGCGAACACCTCTCCAGAAAGGACACCTCTGTTTACGAACACTCTATGCCAGAGATAGGGGTGGGAATCAACGTAATTGTAGCTTAAGGACTCTCTATTATTGACCGCCAAGATCTGAATTTCATTCATTTTATTTATGAATTTATTAATAATAATAAGTAATTAATCATTGAATTAATGATAAATAAATAATTAATCGTGATGTTACATATACTTAATATCTATGTTTGTGTATGTTTGTTACTGATCAGCAACTACCTCTCTGGGGCAGACACCTCTCCTAACCAGACAGAAAGTCCTTCTCCGGGAGTGTCTGTACCTTTTCCTGAATTTCTTTGAATTTTTAAAAATATTTTAGAGAATTTCAAAAGATTTTCCAGGAAAGTTTTATTGGATTTAAGTGATTTGAAGGGATTGCAAAGGATATTTAATATTTTAGAGTGTTTTATAAAATTCTAGGGAATTTTGACATCTTTAAAAGGTGTCAAGGGCTCTCAAAGGACTTGAAATATTTTATTTCAAAGTATTGAACATTTTTAATGGTAATTTAAGAGATCCAGAGGAATTTTTCGTAGATTTCTATTATTTCAAGCGATTCTGAAGGATTTTAGAGTACCTTTGAAGATTCCAAGAATTTAAAGAGCTTTTAAAATGTTTCAATTGATTTCAAAAGATTAAAAATATTGTACGATATTTTAAAATATCTCAATCCGTTTTCTAGTGATTTAAACATTTTCAAGGAATTTCAAAAAAATGTAATTGTTTGAAGGGATTTAAGAGTTGTTTATTGTGTCTTAAAGAATTTCCTAGAATATTATAAGATATGTAACGATTTTAGATTTGATAGAGCCTATAAGGTTTTAGAATATTTTTTAAAATTCCAATGAATTGTATCAAATTTCCGAGGATTTCTATGATGTTAAGAAATTTTTTAAGGTCTCAAGATCCTTTAATTCCAAGATTTCTGGAAATATCTTCAGAGATCATGTAATTTTAAGGGATTTTATAACATTTTAATGGATTTCAAAAAGATTATTCACAAGAATTGAGAAATTTTCTCAGATATTAAACATTTAGAAATATTTCAAGGTATTGCCAAAGATTTCTAATATTTTATGATACTTTTTTAATGGATTTTAATAATTTGAAGGGATTCAAAGAATTTGAACGATTTTAAAGGATTTGAAATATTTTTGGCTGTTTAAGAATATTTTTAAGGAAATTCCACTTGATTAAAGAAATTTGAATGTAATTTTTAAAATTCCGAAGAATTTTCAAGATCTTTGAAAAGTTTCAAAAGATCTTTAAATATTGTAAAGGATTTAAAATATTTGAAGGTATTTAAAAAGATTCCAAGGAATTTTTAAGAGATTTCAAAAGATTTGAAAGATTATAGGCAATTTTCAAAAATTCCAACTAATTTTCAATAGGTTTATAAATTTTCTAGGGATTTCAAAAGATTTCAAACGACTTGAAATATTTCAGGGTATTTCAAAACATTTCAAGAAATTTTTAAGGGAATTAATCATTTAAAGGAATTTCAAAGGACTTTAAGGTATTTCAAAAAAATTCCGAAGAATTTTCAAGAACCTTAAAAAGTATAAAGGGATTTCTGAAGATTTTTGAAGTAAAATATTTGAAAAGATTCCAATGTATTTTTAATAAAATTCAAAAAAATTTGAAGGATTTAAGGGTATTTAAAAGAATTTCAAAGATTTTTCAAAATTTTTTAAAGTTTAAAAATTTGTCTAAAATTTCAAGAAAAAAATATTTTAATTTTTTAATTTTAACTTTTAAAAAAACTCGCAAGGGTTTTGAACAAAATTTCTAGGATTTCCTGAAATACCACCATATTTCATCGAATTTCGCGGGATGTAATAACAATAACAATTTAGTGGATTTAAAAGAATACATACGCAAGAAGTGATATAGTTCATATGGTTTCAAAGATTTCAAGAAACTTTTTAAATTCATTTTATGTCAATTCGAATTCACCCTGAATTCTTATTAATTAAGTATCAATTCTTTCAGATTTCAGAATTCTCTCCAGTTCGATGGATTTTTTCCATTTTCAAGTTTTTTTAAATTCATCTTGAAGTCTTTTAAACTTACTTTAAATTCTTAGGAATTTCATCAAACTCAATCGCATCAAAATTTAAAGGATTTTATGCCATCCAAATTCACTCAAATTTTACTGAAATCAATGAATTTTTTAAATTTCTTTTAATTCATTTAATTTTTGTGAATTTAACTTAAATTGGTTTGTAATTTTATGAGTCGAATCCTTTTAAATTCAAAAGAACATTAGTCAAATTATTAATGCACGTAAGTTACTAGTCACTTTGGGTTATAAATTAGTGACTTTTAGTGTTTTTTCGACTTAAATGGACAAGTTTTTCCACGTAAATTAGGCTGTGCCAGCCACCTAGATTAAAAATTAAAAATGGTTTTATTCCTTTTATAAAAAATTATATACATTTAAAAATGTAAGAAGATTAGAATTTTGGTCTTTAAATATTAATGGCCAGCGAATAATGGTCAGTATCGTGAAATTGAGAAAGATTAATGATCGAAATTTATTAATGTCTTCCCTCCTCAAGATCGAAGGATTCCTTTGATTAAATTCGAGTCTTGATACAAGTTCTGCAATGCGCTCAGCATTCCAGGGAAAATAAATAAAAACCGAGGATTCTCTCCTTGTGGCCAACATTCCATGGTAGAGGCGCCATGGGATCTATTGGCCAATTTGCGGCTGGTATGCCCATCAGTCCAAGAGTACTCACCCCGAGTTACAAAATTAACCGTTCACTTTTATTGCCAATCGCTCGCTTCATTCCCGGGAAAGAAAATTAACTACCCCGAAAAACGATTCCGAACTCCTTAAATATTCTTCTATTACACTTCAAATTCAAATCAGTCAAAGTTTTACTAATTAAATTAATCCGGAATGCTTCGACTGAAAAATAATTTATTTCTTCTGATAAAACCATCGTTTTAATAGATTATTCAGTCAATATTGCTGACTGAATCAAATTGTCGCTGGAAATTGCTGATTTACAGTCAATCCAGGTCCCGCTGGACTGGGAAACCGCGAAATAACCTTGAATTTTCAGGTACCTGCGGGGAAAAACCGTGAAATGACAGTGAATTTATTTCCTGACCGGGAATATTACGAATTTTCAGAAGAAAAATCTGCCCAAGTTCGATTTCAGCAGTTTTTTTAAATAACTGAATTGCAGTATTGAAGATTTCAACAATTAAAAATTAAAAAGCGTTTAAACTTGATTGTTTTTTTTTAATAAAAAACAGTTTTATTTTATCAGCTGTAAATGTAAATAAATTATTTTAAAAATGGATCTGTACTTTAAGTATAAAAAATTGAACAATAATTGATTTGACAAAACGATTCTATATCCGTTCAAAATTTGAGAATTTCCAGATTTTAATTTCGAAAGTCTTAATAAGAATTGAAATTCATATAATGTCATTTATTCCAATAATTTTATTTTTAAGTAAAAATGTTAATGATTCATCAGTAAAATATTTTCAATTCAATGTTTTAGGTCTTCTTTTACATTATTTTTTTTATATTTGATTTAATAAATAAATTTATTAATATCTTATTTTTATTAATTTTCTTTAGCCTTACAAAATGTAAATGTACGTCTGAACCTTTATAAACTGTTTTTAACTTAGAAATAACTCCATAATAAATAAATTAAATTAATTAAATTATTCAAATTTCAACCCATTTAATTTGACATTTTTTAATTTAGAAAAAGAGTAAGTATTTAATATTTAGCAATATTTCATTGTTCCTTTACAACACAATTTGAAACTGAATTTTTTTACATAGCATGTTTTGAATCTCTAAAATTTCGAAGAGCTTTTAAACTCCTAATGTTATAATTTTAAGTTTTCTATTAAAAAATTGTTTAATTTGTAAGTGAAATTTTTCAATTTTAAAGTATAAATAACAATTGAAAACTTATTATTTGTAGAAATAATTGAAATACTTTTAAATAATTTAAATGAAGATTTAAAAAAATTTAAGACAGCCTCTAGATCTTGAAATAAAATTTTAAATCGCTTAAAGGATTTTAAAACTATTTCAAATGTGAAATAATTACACTTCGAATTTAAGAAGTTTTCAGTTTAAGAAAATTTTATTTTTCATTTTTTAACGTTTCCAGCTTCTAGATTCAAAATTAATTAAAAACTTGAAATGATGTCAAGTAATTTAAACAAACTGTGTTAACATTTTTTTAGAACTTCTATATATACTCTTTAATTAGTCGAATTTTTCCTACAATTTTTCGAAGACCTGCAAATTAAAAAATTTTTTTGATAATTTCGGAAATCTCTTAAAATCATTTTTAAATTTTCTGTGACAATAATTTTTCAAAATAAAAAATCATTTTTAATTTCCCTAGGAATCTTAAGATAATATTTTTATTGTTTTGAAGACCTTCACAATTCTTAAAAAGATTCTAAATTTTGTGTTTAAAATCTGGAAAAATCTACATTTTGTTTTGAATTCGGCTGTTCGTATTTGCACCAAAATTTCGGTACGAATAGCTGAATTTTGTCGACACGAACACCTCGTTTAAATTATTTATAATCATTTCAAGTTCTAAATTTAATTTGAAGCTTTTTAATACTTCTAAAGATTTTTTGAAAAATGAATTTAAATTTGCAGGATTGTTTAAAAGTTGTGGAAAAATTTGCTTAGTTTAAAATATATTTAAAAGTTCCGAAAAAAATTCAAAAATGATTTTAAATTTACAAAAATTTAAAACCACTTGTAGATTTCTCAAGATTTTGAAATAAAATTTCAAAGCTTTTCAAGGATGCTTAAACTTTTTTAAATGGAAATAATAATAACTTCTAATTGAAGAACTATTAAGTTAAAAAAAATAATTTTTGAATTTTGAATGTTTCTATATTAAAATTACTTAACATAATATAATTTTGAAATTTTTTAAAGTTAATTGCTTGAATCGTTAATTTAGAGTACTAAAAATGGCAACGTGGATTTATATTTTTGTAACTTAATCTGAATATTTGAACTCTATAATTGATAGAAATTCTAAATTTTGCAGTTTATCTACATTTTATTAAAAATTGCTCAATTGAAAAGTGTTAGTATACACCATTTTCTACGTGTAAATTATTGAGCATTTGAATTTACAATTTTGTAATTGAAAAACTTTTAAACTTGAACATTCAAAGTTTAAAATTTAAGAGCTCCACTTTGAATGCTTTAATTTGTTGTTTATTTCTTAATTATTTAAATGAAAAGTTTTTTAGAATATATTTAGATTTTTTTAATTGTATTGAGCGTAAAAAAATGTTGTGAACCGGAAAAAAACCGTTAAATGATCGGGAATTTTTTTCTTCGATTAAAAAGGCCACCTTGATACAAGTGATTGGTTTGTCTTCTATGATAAAATAATAACTTTATTTATCAATTAAAATTGTAGACTAAATTCTTATATTTTGATTAATAACTCAAATTAACCATAAAATGACTGATTAAGGCGTTGATCTATTATAACTATTACATTTTCTGTTGAGAATTCCACTTTTTTTATTTAAAATTCAAATAGTTGGTTGAAAGTTGAACTACTTTACTAAAAATTAATGTTTTTGGTTAATGATTTATCATTTTAGTCAAAAATACATCTGTTCTGTTGAACATTGAAATATTTTGTTTAAGATTCGTTTTTTTTATTAAAAATTAATTTAGGTAATTTAAAATTGAAGAATTTTAGGTTAAAAATTGATCTTTTTTAGTAAAATATTCTACTATTTGGTTGATGATTCCACTACTTTGTTGAAATTTCTTCTTTCTTAGTTCAATTCCAATATTTTTCATTTAAATTTAATATCTTTTTTTCATTAAAATATCACCTGTTCTTGATTTAAAATAAAAATCTTTCTTGTTTGAAATATCAAATATTACATTTTTCGTTTAGAATTCATTCTTTTCATTTAACATTCAACTGGTTGTTTGAAAGTAGAACTACTTTGTTAAAGACTAATTTTTTCCTAAAAATGTATCATTTTGATTAAAAAAACTTTTATTTTAAACTTTTTTTCGGTAGAAAATTAATCTTCTTGCCAGATAATTTTTTTTTAATTCAACAATTTCTTTGAAATTTGAACTGCTTTGATACTGTTATTTCAGTTGACGATTCGTCATTTTAGTTTTAAATTCATCTATTTGGTTGAAATGTCAACTATTTTTTTCAAACATTTTTTTTTGTTAAAAATTAATGTTGTTTATTCAAGATTGAGAATTCAACTATTTTGTTGAAAATTCGTCTTTTTTTGTTGAATTTTACTGTTTTTTATTTAAATTTGTAATCTTTTTTACTTGTAGTATCACCTGTTTTTGGTTTAAAATTAAAATCATTCTTGTTTGAAATTTCAAATAAGAATGATTTTTCATTGAGTTTTTATTTGCATTTAATTCAACTACTTGGTTGAAAGTTAAACTAATTTGTTAAAAGTTCATCCTTTTGGTAGAGAATTCATCATTTTCTTTGAAAACTCATCTCTGTGGTTGAAAAATAAAATATTTTGTTGGAAATTCGTCTTTTTTGGTAGAAAATTAATCTTCTTGGTGGAAAATTAATTTTTTGTTTGAAATTTCAACTATTTTATTGAACGTTTCATTGCTGTCATAAAAATTCATTATTTTAGTTAATTATAATTAATTAAAATAATGAATTATTATTCACCATTTTATTTTAAAATATATCTGGTTGATTTACAATTAAACGATTTCGACGAACATTTTTTTCTTTGGTTAAAAATCAGTTGTTTTACTTGGAAATTCATGCGTTTGGTTGATAATTTAACTATTGTATTGTAAACTTCTTGTTTTATTGTTTTATTAAAATTTATTATTTCCTACTTGAAAATTCCACTTCAGGGTTAAAAATTCATGCAGATTTTTGATAAGTCATCTTTTGTATATGAAATGAAGCATCTAGCTTAAAAGCTGAATTACTTCGTTAAAAATTAAGTTCTCTCTTGTGTTCAAAATTCCTTTTTTTGTCTTGAAAATTAATTTCGTTAATCGAAAATTTAACTATTCTATTTTTGGTTAAAATTTGACCTTTTTTAGATGCAAATTCAACAGTTTGGATAATTTAAAATGACTGATTTCATCAGAGAGTAGAATAGACTTACTTTTCATTCTTTAAGTCGAATCCGGATTTTTTGAATAAGTCAAAATTAACTTCGAAGCAGTGACTTTTGACTGATTCAAATCTAGAGCTCTTCTATCAAAAGTTGAAATCCGAAGTAGGAAGGGAATAATTCAAAGTAAAAAAAAGAATCTCATGAAATTCAGAGTTTCACACCACCCAGATCAATCCTAATAATTCTTCGATAAGTCTCCATTAGGGGTTGATGTCGATAGTAAAGGGCTGGGGCAAAGGCCCTTCGAGGGCAGAGGTGACTTATTTATCCAGATAAATAATAGGAAATAAAAAGCGACGGGATAAAGTAGCGAAGGCAGAGCCAGAGAGGCGAGTCTCGTAACAAATGTCCGCCACTCGATCTAAATTGAGTTAGAGAGTTCTTTCCTCCCATACCAGCCTTCGACAATATCCAACCTGAACCCTCGAAAGGTGGGATATCGTTCGTCCTCAGATCCTAGCCGGGACAACAGCCATATTGCCAAGCTTTTTTTCTCCCCGATGAGAATTCCTGGAGTAGGGCTGGATAGATTTTTCTTTGCGGACTTAATCTAAGCCTTGAGTATAAAGCGACGATGGTGGAGTCCAGGGTCGTTTCCTACCCTGAATCCTCTCCCAGGATACCACTTCTGCACTCACTTATTCCTCAAAGAAAGGACAGATATTGCTGTCGGTATTAGCCAACGCTATTATTATCGAGACCGAAGCTGTCGCTTATTTACTGTCACGTAATCTTGAATTTCATTAAAGAAAAAGCAAGGAAAAGGCTTATTACATTTTTAATTAAGTGGATGTATTAATCATCACATTATATTCTTCATTTACCTCATTTATTTAAGAGCAATACATTTTTTTAATTGAACTAGTCATGTCTAGTGTAATGGATATTTATTTATTAGCATAGTTGTCGTTAGGTACGATTTTTGAAGAACACAACTTTTTGAAAATTTCTTTGCAAGCTTTCAATAACATGGATTTTTCAAGAAAAAAGAGAAATCTGTTAAAACGCTTTTAAAAAATATCCAAATTCATTAATCAGAAAATTTGTAAAATTGAAACTCCTCGTTAGCATCCAACATTCAAATTCAACTACAAAATTCTTGGAAATTAAAAAAAAACTAACAATAAAACTACTTAATCTAATCAACATACTCTCAAATAACTGCATTCAAATTTAAAAAAGAAGAAAAAACTGGAAAGTAAAAGCAGGCATCTTCCAAAAGCCCTTCCAAAAAACACCTTTAAACCAAAATGAAACTTTCAAAAAGTCTGAACCCATGAGGAAACAAGAACTTTCTCCCATGAAATCGGACTAAAAAAAATCATAAATAAGGCATAAGAGAAAAAAAGTACGGGAATTTGGAAATTGCCTTTTTTCATTCTTTCTTTTTTTAATTTCAATAGGAACATTTCAAGTGTGTTTCCAAATTTAACAGTTGGATTGTTTTTTATTAATTTTCAAGAATTGCTTAATTGAAAATAAAATACCGCAAAAACATTTTTATAAACATGTGGTTAGTGTTAGAAATTTGGTTGAAAATTTTAATATGCAAAAGAAAACGCTATTATTCATTTTTTTTATTATCCTAAGACGGTTCCGTTGAAATAATTTTCACCAAAAACTGCAAAAACCAAGAATTTTTATGGATATTATTTTTTTATATAATATATAATATAATATTATTTTTTTGGAAAAAAATAAAAAAGATGAAAGAAAAATGAGAAGGAAATTTAGTTGTTTGCCTTTTCATTTTATTTCCTCTTTTTTATTTTTGCTCAAAAAAAGAATATGTTTGTTTTATTTGTTAGGAAAATTTTTATCCTTCTTCAAATTACAATAGGAACATTTTATGGTGATTTTCCAAATTTGGTCGTTAGACTCTTGTTTTTATTTTCAGGAATTCTGCACATTAACTTGGTTATTATTGGACGTCAAATACGATTTAAAATTTTATTTTAATCTAATATAAATTTGTTTAAATTTTTATTTGAAAAATCTGGATGGAGCTGTTTAAAAAAAAGAAAACATTTTTTATGTCAAAAATTGAGGTGGATGTGGAAGTTGACAATTTGAATGTGACACTAACCTAAAGGCTGCGGATTGCGATTAAAAAATTCAATTTTGAGTTTAAAAAAATTAAAAATTGATCCTTGGAGAGTAAGTTTCTGAATATGGATACAAAGTTTGATGTAAAAAAATTCTTCTGTTTCGAAAAATGAAAATTGAAGCTCGTGATAGCACAGTATGAAGAAATTTTTTGTGCAGTCTGAGAATTTGGATGTTTTTCTGGAATTTATAAAATTGCTTCATAAAGAAGGAGATAGTAAAGATTTAAAATGATAAAATTCTTATCTTGAAATTAAGGCTAATGGTACTCCATTAAATTTTGGGAAATAAAAGAAAATATTTCAGCATGCCATGTATCTCTATTGAATCTTTCATTAAAATTTTCTAAAAAAACAACCTATCCCTTGAAAATACAAACTTAAGCGGTCCAGACAGCGCGGTAGATTAGTATATTTTCTTCCATTTTCCAAAATTTCAAGCCGATCTTGTATTAAATTTAGTAGAAAACCCCCAAAAAATTGTTGCAATCTAGCAAATACTATGCAAGATTTGGTCACTATAGGGGGTAGCTTATTGGAATTTGTCAGAATTTTCAACGGAAAAAATTCTCAAAGTTTTTGATCGCAATAATTCGAACAATATTCAGCACAATTGAACGAAGTTCTTTTCGAGATATTATGAACAACAAATTTCTGAGATTCGAAAAACGATTTTTTAATTAAAAAAAAAATTTTCGACTATCATATGAACAGTTTTTATCAGTTTAGTTCGGTTAGGGTTTGCAAAAATTGCTTCTTACCAACTTTTTGCACCCTTCGGGATCTTTAAGTGTCAATAATTCACGGTTAGATTTAAAAAAATCTATATTGAAGAATTTTCTATATCTTTCGCTATAAAAAGGATTCAAGTTGAGATATTTCATTTTTCTAATTTAAACCATTTAAATCAACGAAATGATGAATTTTATTCGTGTCAGACGAAAGTAGTTAAAAGATTAGCTAAGCTTTCCCGTACGATACTTTTTTTCCTCGATAATTTTCTATAAGATAGAATCAAACAATTCGAAACTTTAGTGACCGACTCTTGCATATTTCCCCCAGGAATAAATTACATTAACGGAATAATCAATCAGGAAAAACTGGTATTTTCTCATCTAATTGTCGCACTGTACTCGTTCTTCAAATGAATAGCATATCTTCCTGTTGTCTATAGTCGAGCGATTTATCACTTGTCTAATAAAACAGAGGCATCAGGCCGCGCCTATCCTCGTTAAACGACCTTTGTAGTTAATGTGCATAGACGTTATGTTCGTGTTTCTGGATAAAATGACCCACCCCCTGCCACTTCGACTCTAATACCTATTACATCTCGCCCCCTCACGTTGACCATTCCCTGATGTCTCCACTTGTGATTAATGATATCACGATTCTATCTTTTATTCTTTCTTTCAATATCTCTGTTATTATCCTTTCTGGGATTTCGTTTTTCCTCTTCAGATTCATACAATATTATTTTTCCAATTTAACCCCGTGGTAGTTTTTTTTTTCTGCGAAAAACTTTGACTGTAGATGACACCAGATTGTGTTTCTTGTTAATTAAAATCGATTATTGATTTTAGTAAAATTTATCTGAAAGAGACCTCGAGTTTACGATACTATTTATACTTTTTAACATTTTTTTATAGCGATCTATTTTTCCACAGTGTCTTTAAACATATTTCCAAACTTTTGTAGTAATTAAAGAATTTCCAATAAATGGCTGATGATGGTCAAGTGCAGTAAACAATAAATACTGATTTAAAAAAAATATATGGGCAATTTATTAATAAAATTAAACCTTTTTTACATTTGACTTAATATAATTCAAAAAATTCTGAAACTTAAATGTATTTGATTTAATTTAACAATTTTCGGACTACACGGAAGTTATTTTAGAGATGTTTATCTTTTCTTTATCCATTGTCTCGGCATTGATTGATATACATTTTATGTGTTAATATGCGACTCTAACTGTTTATTTATTGAAAATGAAACTATTTCTGATATAATTGATTATATTACAGTTTCATACATTATTTTTTGATTGATATTTTTATTTTAAATATTAATAGTTAGGCTTGATAAGGATTTATTTATGACCCAAACTTCTCGATAGTCTATTATTTTTTTATTATAATATTAATGTTTTATTCTACGTGACTATCATAAGCAATTTATTGATAATTCTTTAATCTACAAAAGGTCGAAACTATAGAAACTTATATTGTTTATTGTTTGGCTAAAATAGCGTATCCGTCATCACAAAAATGTGAATTTCAACAGATTTCAGACTATTTTAGTCGATTTGAATTATTTTACGATTTAAAAGATTTCAAGAGATTTTATGGATTAAATGAAACAGAGAATTTTATCATTTTAAACTGAGGTTCCGGATTCTATAACCCCTTATAGAAGTTGTCGCCAGAGAGTGGGGAGTCCCCTAAACGTCGCTTAAACATTAACGGTCAGAGGCCTCCCCACTCCGAGGTGGCAAATTTTATGAGGTGTTCTAGAATCCAGAGCCTAATTTGTAAATGAATTAACAAAAATATTAAAAATTTCAAGATGGGTTGTACGAGATTTCAAAATATTTGTAGGTATTTCACAAGATTTAAGCGATTTTTATGTTTTCAAATGATTTGAAAGAGTAATAAAGTGTATATTTATAAAATTTCGAAGAACGGAATGAGATTTCAAAAAATATCGTACGATTATAGAGAATTTCAAGAGATTAAAAAATGTCTAATGAATTAAAAATCTCAAGGAATTTAGCAAAACAAAATTGGAATGTTTCCCAGGGATTCTAAAAGAATTCTAAAAAATGTTTCATGGTTCATAAAGTCAGGGAACTTTGTTGGTCAGGGAATATAATATAAGAAGAATTATAAACAAGCGAAAAAAGGGGGCTTATCCTACTTGAAAAACCTGTAATTGTCAGAAAATTTGTGTAGACCTGGAATTGCCAAGGAATTTTGTTGTAAACCATGGAATTTTTTGGCAAGCGTGTTTCATTTTTTTTTTAAATTTCAATATAAAATTGAATCACAATGATTCTTTATTTGTTAAAGTAGCTGTATATTACATATTAGTATATTATATTTTTGGTTCAAATATTTATCTTTTTTGTTGAAAATGTATGTATTTTGTTGGAAATTTGTGTTTATTGGTAGAAATTAATCTTCTTTGCTGCAAATTAATCTTTTTTGTTTAAAATTCAACTATTCTAGTTGAAGGTTCATAATTTTAATTGAAAATTTATCATTTTGATTGGAAATTGAACCTTTTTGTTGCTTTTTTTGTTGTGAAAATTATTATTTTTTTAACTGACAAAACAATTTATCTTTTTTTAGTTTAAAATGTAAGTATTTTGTTGGAAAATCGTGTTTTTGGTCTAAATTAAATAAATTAACTAAATCACTTTTTTTGTTACAAATTTTATTTTTAACTCAAAATGTAACTATTCAAATTCTATATTCAATCACTTCATTTTAAAATTCTTCTCTTTGACTAAAAATTAATTTTTAATTGAAAATTTAACTATTCAATTTTTGGTTGAAAAATTATCTCTTTTATTTGAAAATTCGTTTTTTGGTAGAAAAGATTCTTCTTATTTTTAAAATTTAATAATGCTTTATGTATGTAAACAAGATTATTAAAAATATAAATTGAAGTTTGATTGATTGAGTAAAACGACCAAAAAAGGATCGTTTTTCTTTTAAAATGTTGTCTTTAAAACTGCATTTTTTTATTTTAAATAAATCTTTAAATTCAATAAATAATAATTTGATTGCTACAACCATTGTGGATTGTGGGATTCCAAAGGATTTTTCAAAACTTAGGGTTTTAGCAAATTCAATGTATTTTTAAGGGTTTAAAAAAGTTGGCGAGTTGTTCAGGAATTTCAGAGGATTTCAACATATTTCAGAATTATTTTAAAAGATTTTAAAAAATTTCACACGATGGTATAGGGGACTTACAGTAGACTCTCACCCAGCGCCTTTTCCGGGAAGATCCTTCTCTTGCCAAGTGCCTCTCCCTTCCATTACCTCTAAATTCGAAAAGCGTCTTGTGTGTGAAATTAGATGCACATGTGCAAAAAGATATTTAAATAATCCGCCAATGAGTCTCAGAGATATTACCCGCTAAATTTGAAGGATGTGGCTCAATGAAGCTTGGTTTAGTGAGGACCTCAGTCCCGACCACCGGGCGCTTTGTGAGAGACCACTGTATATTGTATGTATGCCAGATTTCAAAATTATTTCATCCCTCTACTTAATATTTAAAGAACTGCACGACTACTTTGCTACTATTTTGCTACCATTTTGCAAAACATATGCTATTGCTGACACTACTTTGAATTTCTTAAATGAGACCGAGGCCTGCTAAAATCTAGCTAAATATTTTTCACTTTGGCAAGGTTAGGAAATCTCATCTCGAATGAAGGACAGCTTCTGTCCAAGGTATTTGTATTTTGTCATCGAGAAATTTTTCGAGTAGTTTGCCTTGAGGCTGTTTTTCTCTTAGGATCGAAGGACCGGGGCGCATAGAAAATAGTCCTCTCTAAGGCGATAAGAAACTGCATTGTGATTCCGGTCGTCTGCCAACTACTAACGATGCTCGAGCACTCACCTCTCTTGACTTCTTAGCCAATACCCCACAATTAGCTTATCCTGTTAAACCCCAGTCTCTCCTGGCCCCTTCGCTGAATTCGTTAAAATTAACCTTACGGTAGCACTGCGACAATTTCCAGAGACTTCTCTCTATTTTCTTCTTTTGGGCTTTCTTGCCAAGTGGCCTGTTTTCGAAACATGATTAATACCAACTACTCTCAAGTCGAACTTTCCTCAAGTCAAAAAACCCTCTCAGGTAGACTCTCCGAAACAAGACACATACTCTTTTAACAATTTCGCCTCTTTTTAGATTAGATTAGAGATTATTCAAGCCTTGGGATAGTGTCCCTTAAGAGACCGTGCATTAATTAACTAAAGTTTTTTCTGGAATTCGGCCCCCCCTCCCATATCTTACGTAATTTTTTTCGACTCCATTTTTTTCGCGAATTTCATTAGGGGCCATCCAAAAGTAACGTAAGCTGATTTTGCGGGTGCGGGAAATTGGCGATATCTTACTGTCATTTATGAATTAACAAAGTAGTTGAACTTTCAACCAATTAATTACATTTTCAACAACAACAAAAACATATTCTTGAAGAAAATGGTAATAGTTGATATTTTACCTAAGGAAATATTTTCATTTCGAATCATAAATGTTAAATTTAATTTAAAAAACACGAATTTTTAACAAGATAGTTGAAGCCTCAACCAAAAGAGATTCATTTTCAACCAAACAGTTGCATTTTTAATCAACATAGATGAAGTTTCTATTACGGGAGATGCATTTTTATATGAAAGAGACTATATTAAACAAGGGTTGAATTTTCAACCATGAATGATTTTTCAGTCAATAAAGAAACAAATCTAATCCTAAATTTGAAATTTGAATCCATAAGGCGAAGTTTTTTACAAAAAGGCGAATTTTCAACCAAATAGTGAAATTTTTAACAAAGAGGAATTGTTTTCTACAAAAAAGACGAATTCTTAACAAAATACATACTTTTTTAACAAGGGGATAGA